>JAAOOA010001117.1:0-160121 GCA_012861695.1 Trematomus loennbergii
TCTTTAGCGTGTAGAAGCTAGTAAACCTGGATTTGTTTTAGATAGGGACAACATGTTTCAGACCCTATTTTCCTGTTCCATGTTAAAATAAACCATTTTCAGTGGTACCGCTGAGACAGAGTAATGTTTTTGGTCATGGAAAATTAGGTATAGGTCATGGAGAAGTCATGGAGAAGCATTGGTGAAAAAGTGTATGAACATTTGCATGTTGAACTACATGCTGGATATCTTCCCCAGCTTCAAGGAAATACAATAACATAAATGGATTCATAATTTTAAACAATTGATAAAAATGTATAAATTAATAATGTTTGGTGCAAACATTTCAAATTTAAATACAAAAGGAAAAAAAAGTTTACTTTTGAAATGATTTCTCACAAAAACCTTTCTAAATAGTAAATTATTAAAAAGCGTGTAGTCAATAGACGTTTTTCTGCCTAAAATAGTTTAAATTGAACGTAAACTATATCAAACACCACATCCTTGGCAATTAACCCATTTTTGCCCGCTATTTAAATTGACTTTGGTTGAAGTTAATACAAATATTCATATTATATATATATATATATATATATATATATATATATAGCATATCATTGATGCAGTCTTTCTGAACACTTTTAAAATAAAATACTGCAAATGAAGAATATTTGTAACCCTTTAACAGCCAGCGCCACCATTTGGTAGAGCTCATTTTGTGTCTTGATATCTTGTTGAAAAATAAATAAAAAAGTTTTACTCCATCTGATTCAGCCAGCTCTACCATTTGGTTGACATGTTATGCACAAAACAACCTCTAGATGTCACTGTGGTTCGAATAGAAAGCCCTTCAGCTAGCTTCAACTTGTATTTATATATACAGTCTATGGCTTCAACTGAGAAAGTTGGCATGCTAAAAATCACTGCTGACGAAATCACTCTTTTTGGTCAACTTTTGTAAGGTAACCATATCATTGTTGACATATTTTAGTGTCAGAGTACTGAGTGAACATAATCAGATAACTTGATGCACAAAAAAAGTTTTAACAAGGGTGTAATTATTCTTTTGAAAATATGCTCAACCAACCGGTCGAATTGGCCTTTTATGGTAAACTAGCAATAGGACTTTTTCAGAGTTTCAGAGATGTTTTCCAATAAAATATGGTAAATAAATGGCTAGATTCATGGTAATATTACTACATCTAGTACTGCCTTATGAGTTTCAGAGTGAAGGAGCGATAATAATTTATATAGCACCTTTCATGCATGAAATGCAGCCCAAAGTTGCACACAGATGAGCAAGTTAGGCCAACACAGGATGTAGACATTTGCTGTTAGGCCAGTGGTTTCTTGTTAGGCCAATTCAGCATATACAGTAAGATGAGCAAGTCTTTTTTTATTATGAAAAACACTTAACATTACTTTTTTCCTTTTTTTACAACTATAATTTATTTTTATGAATATATCTATATATTGCTCATTTTCCATAAAATATTTTTTTATTTCAGTTTGTGTTTTATTTGAGTTTGATGCATACAAATACTGTACTGTATGATGATTGTTGAAAATGCACTTTTACCATAGAAGGCCAGCTCGACCAGTTGGTAGTCTGGCTCAAAAAAACAAAACTGTGTCGTCAGTCAAAAAAAAAGAAATGTGTTTGTGGTTAGTTGTGGCCCATTTGATAAAGAAATGCAAACAAATAATTGTTCCATAGCTTTTTTCTTGGTCTGGCAGTTAAAAGGTTAGAATGAATAAAAAGCAATAACAAACAAACAATACAAATCAAATCAAATCAAAGGGTGGTAATAAATCAAAGGTCTAGGGAAAGGCTCTGCTGCCGCAGGGAAGGCCGGAGCGAAGATGTTTTATGTAAAAGCGAAGCAATTAAGCTCTGACTTCTTTATTTTCTTTTAATCTAAAAAGCGAAGTAAAGCATTTACAATTTCAAGCACTTTATCCCAAATGCAAGCACCATTCCCAAAATTCAAGCACTTTTCAAACCTTGAAAGCACCTCGTACAATTTCAAGCATTTTCAAGGATTTCCAGCACCCGTACACACCCTGTGCTTATTTAGTTGGAATGCTGATACAGCATTCAACTATATGTTCTGCTACGGACGAAAAGTTTATTATTATTCCGTCCAATTATTTTGTCCGTCTTCTCCTCCCACATTCAACATCGCAGAAACTCCGTTCAAACATCAAAACGTTCAGCTCGGTCGGGAATCGCAGGCTATTACTTTTCTCATTCATAACCTTCATAATTCCAGAGATACATCCCATAATACATCACATTTTTAACCATTGAAGTCAATGGAGATATTCTTCAGACTTCAACAAATCTTCATGCAACTTCAACTGCTAACTGTTCATTCATACTTTCACTCAGAAACCTCATTCCAACTTTAAAATGTTACACATCTTTCTGACATTATTCCAAAAATTACACTTCAGATACTCAACTTCCTTGACATGCTTCACGTTTTGAAATTTCACAGATATCTGTTATCGTTCTTCCACAAAACGTTCACATGTAAGAGGTTTATCTCTCATTCAGAACAATGCAAACCTTTGATCTCTTCAGAGCTCGTTAGCTCAACTATAAACACCTGTGTAATGGAACACGATGATGTCATCACTCCAACTGACAGCAGTCAGTTCTAACGGTACGTCCACACAGCAGCGTTAAAAAAATCTTCCAACGCTTCTGCCCATTCACTTTGAATGGGGTGACGACACTTTGCCTCACTTTTCGCCAAACTGCATTGTGGGAAGCAGAGTGGAGCTTTCCAAGCATCTCAGGCTTCAAAAGTTGAGCAATGTTCAACTTTTGAAGCTTCTGAAGCTTTCGGTGGAAGCGTCAGCAAATCAAATCATATGCCAGTACAAGCTCTAGCCAATCAAACCGCTGCTTGTGTCTCAGGGGCGGGAGATTCATGTGATTTGTTGTTGGTCGAGCTTCAGACACGCCCGCCGGCAAGCTTTTTCCAAAGCCGCTGTGTGGACGGGCCGTAACTGTTCATTTCATACTCACACACTCTCTCTCTGTCTCTGACACACACTCTCTCTCTCTCTCTGACACACACACTCTCTCTCTCTCTCTCTCTCTCTCTCTCTCTCTCTCTCTCTCTCTCTCACACACAATGTTGCAAACGGCCCAAAACTTCATAGGTTTGGTAACGATGCAGCCATAGTATGGGGTGTCATCAAATGCCGTTGCCATGGCGACAGACCACTCGCCATGAAACAAGATGTCGCTGTTAGTCCAACGGACACGGTCCAATCGTCCCCCAATCTTCACTTGTATATCACCGGTCCATGGCTCAACAGCTCTACGCCAAATCTGAGATCTCACCATATGCCGTTTCCATGGAAACGCATCCCTCGCCATAAAACATGATGTCGCTATAACTCCTATGAAATTTCAAAAAGTGCTCAAACTTCACATGTGTGCTAACAGTCCAGCCGTGAAGACATATACGGGACATGCCGTTGCCATGGCAACACAATGCCCGCCATGAAACACGGTTTTCTTATAACTTCAGTGAAAATGCTCCAAATGGCCCAAAACTTCACAGGTTTGGTAACGATGCAGCCATCAACGCATCTAAGCGTGTTATGGCATGTCATCAAATGCTGTTGGCATGGCGACAGATCATTCGCCATCAAGTTAGTTAAAAAGTTTGCAGTTCAAATATTCTGCTGCTTTTCCAAGCCTTTTTACTTTCTTTTCTTCTCTCATCACACATTCAAGCCCCCAGTGTTCATGTATCATTTCAATCTAAATTCTTCACTTTCTTCTTACACATTACATTTCAGCATAGCAGTTTAGCGTCAGCTTTTCAGCATAAAGCATTCCCACTAGCAATTTCTTCAGGAATTGCATTCTCTAGTTTGAGATGACACTCATATCTCAAGTATAAAAACACTTATGTTGCGTCTTGTATTGATTTGTACAAAGTAGCAGGAAATGGAAATACTCAAGTAAAGTACAAGTATATACACGTTTATATGAATGGTCTTTATTTGAACTGCTGGTATATTGAAAAGGAATACTTTGTTTTTTTAGTAAATTAGTAATATTAAAAAAAAGTAAAAGTACACCATGTACCTCTGAACTGTAGTGGAGAAGAAGTAGCATACAATGTAAATACTCAAGTAAAGTACAAGTACCTCTATGGTTGTACTTAAGTACAGTACTTGAGTACTTCCCACCTCTGCTGCTAAGCTACTTCTTAGCTGTAGATTGGTTTTGTGTTGACTGTAGTGTTAATACTTATTCCAGAGACCCAGCAGGAGAAGGAGCACTGAGAGCAGCATGGAGGAGAACAAAGAGACCCCCAGACCTCAGGTCAGTGTTCACTTCATCACAATATATTCCTAACACTGTTATCCCTTACACTGGGGGACATTTGGGTTATTTAAGGACTTTAAACCTGTACTTTTATTTAAAGGGCCCATGTCATGGCCATTTCCACTGATCATAATTCCATTGTTGAGGTATACTAAAATAGATTTATACTGTGCATTTTTCCAAACTCTCATTGGTTTCTCATACAGCATCTCTGTAAAGTGTGTGTATTCACCGGTATTCACTCTCTCCACTAAACGACTCGTTGCAGCTCTTGCCCCCCCCTCCCTGTGAGCCCAGTGTGTTCTGATTAGTCAACCACCAGAGAGGCTTCGCCCATGTCTAACAGTGCTTTTTTCGGCTCGCTCTCAGCGGAACATCAGTCTTATAATGGCCTCGGTACAGCCGTATATTTTATACGCTAACTAACCGAACTGTACCTACAACTGTTGTTATAGAAGAGTACGTTATTTTTACCTGTAATAAACTACTACTGTTTGATGAGAAATCAAATCATGGTTTGCTATATATGACTGATATGTTATAGGAGCAAATCATTCAGAGAAGAAAGGCTACTAAGTATTTCCATCAAACTTTATTTTTAGAAATGTACAAAATGAACATGTGTAAATATACATATATACACTGTATATCATCCATTCCTCCCCTTATAGGCGTTTTCGGCATCTTGCCTATCGCAGCTTTGTAAGCGGCTGCCGGGGCTTTTTAGGACGAGGCATCAGAGTGGTCATCCCGTGTGTGTGTTGTCCGCCAGATACGCCAGGAGTTTCCTGATCTGGCTGGACGAAATCAAATGCAAATCACAAAATATTAGAGAAACTTAGTTGTTTTAGATTCGTTAGTAGTAGTTGTGGTAGGAGTGTGTATCTATCTAATCTATCTATCTAATCAACACAGTTAGCTTGCCAGCTAATATGCTAACCTACGTTTGCTAGTTGTTCAGTGTAATATGCCAATCTACTATACAGCTTGTCTAGGCTAGCAAGAACATGTTTACAATTGCAATCTTATACGGGTAGTCTGCTACGTTCGGTCAATCATTGTAGCTGGCATGAAAACAATGTTTTCCCTAGCATGTCTAGCTGTAGGTAGCCTTGTTGTTTAGCTATGTAGCATACACGCTATGAACGGAGCTCGGTAGCATACACGCTATGAACGGTAGCTCGGTAGCATACACGCTATGAAGTTCCCCCCAACAATTTGTATTGAAATAAATCAACTTGGAACCAGTAATCAATAACTTTGTTTCCCCCGGCCCCTTATCGGAGAACACCCAGCTAGTAACCTAGCAACCAGGCTTCAGCTAGCGGCAGTCAGAAACTCATGTCTCTTCAAATCTACTTACAAATAAATATGGGGAAGTGTAAGTTCAACCGTATTTGGTTGGAAAACCTCAAATGTAGTGCTTGGTTGAAACCAGTGGAGGGAACGTGTTTGAAGCCCGCTGCACCTTTTGCAAAAGAAATTAGCGTTTGTTTGCTAATGTAGCGTTAGCTAGTGCAGCGTTAGCTAGTGCAGCAGCTCCCGCAACAACACCGGGGGACCTCCGGGCGACGTTTGGGTCTACGTCAACCCTAAAAGCGGAGGTGCTGTAGACGCTAAATACCGTAGCTAAACACCAATCATACAACAGCAACGATGAAAGATTGTAGCCACACACACACACACACACACACACACACACACACACACACACACACACACACACACACACACACACACACACACACACACACACACACACACACACACACTAGGGCTACTCGATTATGGCAAAAATCATAATCACGATTATTTTTGGTCAATAATTGATATCATGATTAAATATGATTAATTGACTTTGAAACATCCATTTATTGAACTTTAAAACAAATAATAATTTGAACAGTATATTAACTGTAGATTACCATGAACGTATAATTCAACTGAAAAACCAATACAAAAATAAATTAAATAAATGATACATTTAAAGGACACCTATCATGCTATATTTAAATGATATATTGTAGGGCCATACCTATATAAGGTATATTTATACGTTTCTGTTTTCAAAATACCAAACAGATCATGCATTTTAGCCATGCCTCATTTCGCTCTATGTGCTGTTTGCTGTCTACGGGGCTGATTCTGCTGACCACGCCCCCCTGCAGGAGAGGGGAGACGTGCTCTGATCAGCTGCTGGGCTGTCAGAAGAGGGGGAGAAAAAGAGATCTCCGTCCTCCGTGTTTTATTATATAGAGTCGTTATTCATTTGTTTTAAAGCTCAATAATAACAAAGAAGACCTTTGACCGGCACTTTTCTAATTTTGTCCGGAAGATTTAAACTTTAACGGACATCTTGACCGGCGAAAGAAACTGAAACTCTGCCGCACGGTCCCCTCGTTCCTTGGAAGAGGCGGAGAGGTGGGTGTTTGTCATCTGCTGGTGGACTAACCGGAGAGAATTACAGTGCTTGCCTCGACGGGGAGGGATTGCATTGAATTAAAGCAGCGGGAGCAAACGCTTGCCTCGGGGATGGAGAAAGAAAGCCACAGCGGAGAATAAACAGAAGGGTAACCATGGTAACTATGGGCGGGAAGTCTTCTTCGCTGCTTTTGTGGCAGACTACAGCGCCACTTACAGGCCTGGCATATGTACTACAGCGTCTCCAGCGCTTTCGAGCAGCAATGGCCGTGGCTGTCTCCTCCTGATTGGTGGAGTTGGCCCAATAGCCGTAGCGCCACCGTCCTGACGTCAGGACAGTGTTCAAATCTGGATCAGTTTTTATCAGATCCGTTGCAGACCCTTTTTTAGAGATTTGGGTATGGAGGAAAATAGAGAGGGTTGTGTTTTCTGACACTTGGTGAGTTCCCTGGAACACCGGGGACACATATTCATGTAGAAAAGACGTACACAAGTGCATTTTGCATGATAGGTCCCCTTTAAATAAATAATATCAAAATAATAAATACCAATAAACAAGATCAACAAATATTTTGGAGCACACTTCCTCAAGCTACTAAACATATATAAATATGATAAATAATTATAAATTAGACAAAAAATTAATTAGATCAAATATGTTGCACTGTCACAACCTAGCAAAGCTAAATAATCGCTTTCTTCGATGATGTTGTTTTTGTAATTGTGGCAGGCCAAAATCGTAATTGCGATTAAAATATGATTAATTGCACAGCCCTAACACACACACACACACACACACACACACACACACACACACACACACACACCACACACACACACACACACACACACACACACAACACACACCACACACACACACACACACACACACGTTCTTATGTTGAACATGAATACATTTACTTTGTAAGTAATTATGGGACGTATTTCTTCTTTCATAGCAATTTTCCTTCATACTTTCTTGCCGTGAAATAGGTCTTAAATTCTATTCAAAGTGGTCTTAAAAAGGTCTTAAAAAGGTCTTAAAAAGTCTTAAATTTGAGTTGGCGAAATCTGCACAACCACATGTCATCATAATTGTCATAAAGAATATTGACAATATCATGTTCATAGCATTACCAGTTGTTTATAGCCATCTGTTAATTTAACCCCAAACAAACATTAGAACTGAACAGAATAAACAGAAATACCTTCCCAACTAAAACAGAAACCCCTGCGCCTATCTCGCCACTTGGTTCATCCCGGAACCTTCTTTGTCAGTGTTTGTTCCCCCGAGGACCTTTTGGCCGAACACACTGCAGCGGACACCGGACGAGACAGCATGGGTGAGTGATAGATGTAAACTTTACACAGTGTTCACTTGTACAATGAATGCAACTTAACGTCATGATATATACACGCTCACATATTATTTGCACCTGATTAATCTCAACCGCTGTCATTCTTACACCAGCATAAACCCTTTCGGCGCTCTCGCTAACCCCCCTATCTTTTCAGGTGGAGCCGAGGACCCGACCAGCATCCGCCAGACGACACTCCAACCAACACGGTCTAATCATTCATAAATACTACCTCAATAATTAGTATCAATTATGTAAAAATGTGCAAATATGCAATGCCAAACTGTACTGTGCAATCACGCTAATAAAGTGCAAGCTGTTCACTAAAGTGCCGAGTGACATTATTTCTGTGCAAAGGGAAGTTGTTTCATAAAGTGCAAACCCACATGTGCAATATTACAAGGGCCGAAGCCTTCGTTACACACTGGGGCCTCATTTATAAAGCCTTGCGTAGGATTGGCGTGGGAAGGTTGCTTACGTAGGACAAAGCAAATAAATACGCACCGACACTTTCCGATTCATAAAAGACTGCGTACCGGCACAGGACTTGTGTACGGCACGTCCTACGCCGGTTTCCCTTTATAAATCACAATCAACTCGAAATGCGGCGCAGCTTTTGCGGGCTTCACGTAACGCCCATATTTGCCTATAAATAGTCAAAGAAACGCCCATTCATTCATTCATTCATCCATTCATCCATTCATTCATTCATCCATTCATCCATTCATTCATTCATTCATTCATCCATTCATCCATCCATCATCCATTCATCCATTCATCCATTCATTCATTCATTCATTCATCCATTCATCCATCCATTCATCCATTCATTCATCCATCCATCCATCCATCCATCCATTCATTCATTCATCATCATCCATTCATCCATCCATTCATCCATCATTCATCCATTCATTCATTCATTCATCCATCCATCCATTCATTCATTCATTCATTCATCCATCCATTCATCATTCATCCATCCATTCATCCATTCATTCATTCATCATCCATCCATCCATCCATCCATCCATCCATCCATCCATCCATCCATCCATCCATCCATCCATCCATCCATCCATCCATCCATCCATCCATCCATCCATCCATCCATCCATCCATCCATCCATCCATTCATTCATTCATTCATTCATTCATTCGAGACTGACTGACTGAAGAAGATCGCAGGAAATGAGGACAGAACAGCTAAAAGAGACATCTCACACCGTGTCAGGTTTAGGTTATTGTGGGGAGGTGGAGATAAATCATATTGTTTGGTGGATGCAGTTTGAACCAGAGGAGCAGCATGGAGGTCGGATCACCAAAAGAAATACACATAGCCTTCCTCAGGCAGTGTGTTTGTCCCGGGGACAGGAGACCCCCCCCTTGATGAGAAACTGTAAGAAATGATGGGGGAATCCCTCCGGAGTGTAGTCATGACGACTGGATCTGAATGATTGTGTTGTATTTGGTGGTTTGTGTTCCAGCTGTCGATCAGCAACTATATATCCATAATCCACCAGTTAAAGGAAATACAATGTGTTGTGTTATATTAGCTGTTTACCACATATGGTGTTCTTAGTTTCCATACCTCCTGGGTTTTACGAGCCACTTATCAAGTCTTGGCAAACGGCATAAAACACGATTAAACGTGATAGTATATAAAACCATGCTCGTATCTACAACCTATAGAAATGCAAAACGGCGTCAGCTTGTGTAAATGAATTCTTCATATTTGATAAATGAGAGGTAACATTTTATTGATGGTATTATTTCCACATATTTCTCTCCATTCTTCCTTCTGCCAACGGTGTCGCAGTTTCTCGTCTCTCCCGTTTTAATGCTTAGTGCGTACGCATGGGTTAGAGTTTGCGTGGAGGACCGCACATTTTCCCGTCAAGTTAGTTTTTTATAAATCGCAAACAGTGCGTAGAAACTGGCGCACACCATCTTTTGTGCGTACGCACCGTTTATAAATGAGGCCCCTGAACCTAACATTGCAACACACAGCCTTAGTCAAGATTCTGAGAAAAAAGTCAAAATGGGGAAAAAAAGTAAAAAAATCTAACAACAAATTGAAATTCAGATTTTAAAACAATCTGAGACAATTTCCCCCCAAACATTTATTTTATAATGATTGATCATGAAAGTGTTCTCAAAGCTGGTAAAGGTGCAGCTAGTTTGAATGACTTTGTATACTGCAGGGTAGCTTGTGGATTTACTCCAGGTGGAACTAAAGTCTGATTTAACACTTGATTATATTTCACATCATTCATCCACATCTGTAGAGTAACTAAAGGGATTAAATACATGTAGTGGAGGAGAAGTACACCATGTACCTCTGAACTGTAGAGGAGTAGAAGTACACCATGTACCTCTGAACTGTAGAGGAGTAGAAGTACACCATGTACCTCTGAACTGTAGTGGAGTAAAAGTACACCATGTACCTCTGAACTGTAGTGGAGGAGAAGTACACCATGTACCTCTGAACTGTAGTGGAGTAGAAGTACACCATGTACCTCTGAACTGTAGAGAGTAGAAGTACACCATGTACCTCTGAACTGTAGAGGAGTAGAAGTACACCATGTACCTCTGAACTGTAGAGGAGTAGAAGTACACCATGTACCTCTGAACTGTAGAGGAGTAGAAGTACACCATGTACCTCTGAACTGTAGTGGAGTAGAAGTACACCATGTACCTCTGAACTGTAGTGGAGGAAAAGTACACCATTTACCTCTGACTGTAGAGGAGTAGAAGTACACCATGTACCTCTGAACTGTAGTGGAGGAGAAGTACACCATGTACCTCTGAACTGTAGAGGAGTAGAAGTACACCATGTACCTCTGAACTGTAGAGGAGTAGAAGTACACCATGTACCTCTGAACTGTAGTGGAGGAGAAGTACACCATGTACCTCTGAACTGTAGTGGAGGAGAAGTACACCATGTACCTCTGAACTGTAGTGGAGTAAAAGTACACCATGTACCTCTGACTGTAGTGGAGGAAAAGTACACCATGTACCTCTGAACTGTAGTGGAGTAGAAGTACACCATGTACCTCTGAACTGTAGTGGAGTAGAAGTACACCATGTACCTCTGAGCTGTAGTGGAGTAGAAGTACACCATGTACCTCTGAACTGTAGTGGAGTAGAAGTACACCATGTACCTCTGAACTGTAGTGGAGTAGAAGTACACCATGTACCTCTGAACTGTAGTGGAGTAAAAGTACACCATGTACCTCTGAACTGTAGTGGAGTAGAAGTACACCATGTACCTCTGAACTGTAGTGGAGTAAAAGTACACCATGTACCTCTGAACTGTAGTGGAGTAGAAGTACACCATGTACCTCTGAACTGTAGTGGAGTAGAAGTACACCATGTACCTCTGAACTGTAGAGGAGTAGAAGTACACCATGTACCTCTGAACTGTAGAGGAGTAGAAGTACACCATGTACCTCTGAACTGTAGTGGAGTAGAAGTACACCATGTACCTCTGAACTGTAGTGGAGTAGAAGTACACATGTACCTCTGAACTGTAGAGGAGTAGAAGTACACCATGTACCTCTGAACTGTAGAGGAGTAGAAGTACACCATGTACCTCTGACTGTAGTGGAGTAGAAGTACACCATGTACCTCTGAACTGTAGTGGAGTAAAGTACACCATGTACCTCTGAACTGTAGTGGAGTAGAAGTACACCATGTACCTCTGAACTGTAGAGGAGTAGAAGTACACCATGTACCTCTGAACTGTAGTGGAGTAGAAGTACACCATGTACCTCTGAACTGTAGAGGAGTAGAAGTACACCATGTACCTCTGAACTGTAGAGGAGTAGAAGTACACCATGTACCTCTGAACTGTAGAGGAGTAGAAGTACACCATGTACCTCTGAACTGTAGTGGAGTAGAAGTACACCATGTACCTCTGAACTGTAGAGGAGTAGAAGTACACCATGTACCTCTGAACTGTAGTGGAGTAGAAGTACACCATGTACCTCTGAACTGTAGTGGAGTAGAAGTACACCATGTACCTCTGAACTGTAGTGGAGTAGAAGTACACCATGTACCTCTGAACTGTAGTGGAGTAGAAGTACACATGTACCTCTGAACTGTAGAGGAGTAGAAGTACACCATGTACCTCTGAACTGTAGAGGAGTAGAAGTACACCATGTACCTCTGAACTGTAGTGGAGTAGAAGTACACCATGTACCTCTGAACTGTAGTGGAGTAAAGTACACCATGTACCTCTGAACTGTAGTGGAGTAGAAGTACACCATGTACCTCTGAACTGTAGGGAGTAGAAGTACACCATGTACCTCTGAACTGTAGTGGAGTAGAAGTACACCATGTACCTCTGAACTGTAGTGGAGTAGAAGTACACCATGTACCTCTGAACTGTAGAGGAGTAGAAGTACACCATGTACCTCTGAACTGTAGAGGAGTAGAAGTACCCATGTACCTCTGAACTGTAGTGGAGTAGAAGTACACCATGTACCTCTGAACTGTAGAGGAGTAGAAGTACACCATGTACCTCTGAACTGTAGTGGAGTAGAAGTACACCATGTACCTCTGAACTGTAGAGGAGGAAAAGTACACCATGTACCTCTGACTGTAGAGGAGTAGAAGTACACCATGTACCTCTGAACTGTAGAGGAGTAGAAGTACACCATGTACCTCTGAACTGTAGAGGAGTAGAAGTACACCATGTACCTCTGAACTGTAGAGGTGTAGAAGTACACCATGTACCTCTGAACTGTAGGAGTAGAAGTACACCATGTACCTCTGACTGTAGTGGAGTAGAAGTACACCATGTACCTCTGAACTGTAGGAGTAAAGTACACCATGTACCTCTGAACTGTAGTGGAGTAGAAGTACACCATGTACCTCTGAACTGTAGAGGAGTAGAAGTACACCATGTACCTCTGAACTGTAGTGGAGTAGAAGTACACCATGTACCTCTCAACTGTAGAGGAGTAGAAGTACACCATGTACCTCTGAACTGTAGTGGAGTAGAAGTACACCATGTACCTCTGAACTGTAGAGGAGTAGAAGTACACCATGTACCTCTGAACTGTAGAGGAGTAGAAGTACACCATGTACCTCTGAACTGTAGTGGAGTAGAAGTACACCATGTACCTCTGAGCTGTAGAGGAGTAGAAGTACACCATGTACCTCTGAACTGTAGAGGAGTAGAAGTACACCATGTACCTCTGAACTGTAGAGGAGTAGAAGTACACCATGTACCTCTGACTGTAGAGGAGGAAAGTACACCATGTACCTCTGAACTGTAGAGGAGTAGAAGTACACCATGTACCTCTGAGCTGTAGAGGAGTAGAAGTACACCATGTACCTCTGAACTGTAGTGGAGTAGAAGTACACCATGTACCTCTGAGCTGTAGAGGAGTAGAAGTACACCATGTACCTCTGAACTGTAGTGGAGTAGAAGTACACCATGTACCTCTGAGCTGTAGAGGAGGAAAAGTACACCATGTACCTCTGAACTGTAGTGGAGTAGAAGTACACCATGTACCTCTGAGCTGTAGAGGAGTAGAAGTACACCATGTACCTCTGAACTGTAGAGGAGTAGAAGTACACCATGTACCTCTGAACTGTAGTGGAGTAGAAGTACACCATGTACCTCTGAACTGTAGTGGAGTAGAAGTACACCATGTACCTCTGAACTGTAGAGGAGTAGAAGTACACCATGTACCTCTGAACTGTAGTGGAGTAGAAGTACACCATGTACCTCTGAACTGTAGTGGAGTAGAAGTACACCATGTACCTCTGAACTGTAGTGGAGTAGAAGTACACCATGTACCTCTGAACTGTAGAGGAGTAGAAGTACACCATGTACCTCTGAACTGTAGTGGAGTAGAAGTACAAAGTAGCATAACATGGAAAATCAAATTCTGATGATAGGGTCAACATTGGAGAAAACTTCAGATTATGAAAATTAAAATTCAGAAGAATTCCGATTCTTATAAGAGTTTGGAAAAATCTCAAATTTGAAAAAAATTGTAATTCTGAAAAGTGTAAAAAATTACAGTTTGGGGGAAAAAGTCAAAATCATGAGAAAAAGTAAATATTATGAAAAAAGTCACAATTTCGAAAAATGATGTTAATGTGGAGAAAAATCTGATTTAAAGTGGACCTATCATGCTATATTTGAATAATATATTGGCCATACCTATATAAGGTATATTTATACGTTTATATACAGATCATGCATTTTAGTCATGCCTCATTTCGCTCTATTTTTCTCTCCTCCACCCTGTCTTTGCATGCGCTGCAGCTGACCACGCCCCCCTGCAAAGGAGGGGGCCGAGTTAAGAGCGTCGTGTTACCATGCTGTTACCATGCTGTTACCATGCTGTTACCATGCCACGGCAACCTCTCATTCCCCTGATAGGTCAGCGCCACCGTCCTGACGTCAGAGGAATGTTCAAATCTGGATCAGTTTTTATCAGATCCGTTGCAGCCCCTTTTTTAGAGATTTGGGTATGGAGGAAAATAGAGAGGGTTGTGTTTTCTGACACTTGGTGAGTTCCCTGGAACACCGGGGACACATATTCATGTAGAAAAGACGTACAAAAGTGCATTTTGCATGATAGGTCCCCTTTAAATAAAATTCAGAAAGAAATTCAGAAATCTGTAAAAAAATAAAATAAGGTGAAGTATTTTAACTAAAGTTTTTTAAATAAAAGAAAACCTACATTTTGATTAAGTATGATTTGGTCATATGAAATCAAATGGGCTTGTATTTTTGTAGATCTCTGCACGACGGCCTCTCACTGACTCTTTGTCTCTCACTGTATATTTTAGGAACGGAGAAGAAGAAAGCGAACCGGATCTCACATATGTGACCAGTGTAACAAATCCCTCACAACATCTAATTCTTTAAAGAATCATCAGCGCATTCATACTGGAGAGAAACCGTACAGCTGTGACCAGTGTGGGAAAACCTTTGCTAAGAAAAGCAACCTTTCAGCTCATCAGCGCATTCATACAGGAGAGAAACCACACAGCTGTGACCAGTGTGGCAACACTTTCCAAACTCCAGCTCAACTTAAGGATCATAAAAGTATTCACACTGGAGAGAAACCACACAGCTGTGATCAATGTGGGAAAACCTTTGCTCACAAACGCAGCCTTTCAGCTCATCAGCTCATTCACACTGGAGAGAAACCACACAGCTGTGATCAATGTGGGAAAACCTTTGCTCACAAACGCAACCTTTCAACTCATCAGCTCATTCACACTGGAGGAAAACCACACAGCTGTGAAATGTGTGGGAAAACTTTTGCTCAGAAAATCAACCTTTCAACTCATCAGCTCATTCACACTGGAGAGAAACCACACAGCTGTGAAGAGTGTGGAAAAACGTTCACTTCATCAAGTGGTCTCTCAGTCCATCATCGTATTCACACAGGAGAGAAACCATACTGGTGTGAAGAGTGTGGAAAAACGTTCATTTCATCAAGTGGTCTCTCAGTCCATCATCGTATTCACACAGGAGAGAAACCATACTGGTGTGAAGAGTGTGGAAAAACGTTCATTTCATCAAGTGATCTCTCAGTCCATCATCGTATTCACACGGGAGAGAAACCATACAGCTGTGACCAGTGTGTCAAGTCATTCACTACATCAGGTCATCTTCAGAGCCATCATCGTATTCACACAGGAGAGAAACCATACTGGTGTGAAGAGTGTGGGGAAACCTTTTCTCATGGTAGTAATCTTAGATCCCACCAGCACACTCACTCTGCCTCCATTGATCCTTTTCTGAGTCAAGCTAGCATTCCTCCTGCTTTTCTCCAAATGTAAAGCTGACCAACAGTGACTTTACGTTCTAATAAACATGTTTTTTATGGACTACATTCAGACCTCCCAAAACCCTGCTGTCCTCACACACTTAGCTCTATATGAGAGTGCTCTGGTTAATGAAAATGTTTTTTGATTTGGATAAAGCAGCCTTATACTGTTGCTGCGATGCTGAACGTAACAATGATCTGTCTACCAGCAGCCTGTGAATGAGACGTTTAGGGAACATCTGTAAATAGAAGCATCTCTTGATCTTTTCCGTACATTTCTTAATATAGTCTTTATGTATAATACTTCCTAATCAATTACCCGTTGTGTGTAGTTGCAATTTTAGTGAGCATCGAGTTCAGAAAGGTTCTTGCTATGTTTTGTTGCCCAACATTCACTGAATACTTTTATTCTACTACTCATTTATGTTCAATTGAAATGTTTGAGTTTTTGTTTTTGAAGTGATCTTTAAAACACTAAGACACGTTGGGTATGAGAAGAGAGACACTAGAGATACTTGTAATGTGAGACTCAGTCGCAGTTATCCAGGTTAGAACTGAAACTCACTGAGAGTCACTATTTCTGGAGAAAGGTGTTAAATGTTTGAAATATGAAAGTCCATCTTTAGAGAGGAGGGGGTATCAAGGGTGGGATTTAGGGGGAGGGATGAAGGGTAATGTGTTCACTCCTCCATCCTTTTGTTCCTGGAGGTTTCACATCAAGTCTGAGAGGAGTCGTCTCTGAGCAACTACTGCACATTTACATTTCTAAATGTCTGCTTTCTGCTTTCCTAGTACATGTTGGGTTTGAGAAGAGAGACCCTTTATTTAAACTCTGATATCATCTGATTTCTCTCATGTTCATCATTTGACTTCATTGTGACAGCCGTTTCTTTTCTGTGTTCACAGTCAATTTCTTTTGAAAAAATAATATATATTGGAAAATTCAAGTTTTGTGTTAAAGTACAATATTTCTCTGGAATTCTATGTTTGTTAAGTTGAGAGTGTAAGGCCTATAATGGTTTATGGGTGTCACTGATAAGAGAGGAGACAGTTTCTTATCTCTCCCTCACAGCAGTACACAGGGGGGGGGGGCTCCTGACTTAAGGAGAAATACACTGAGGCCCGAAAAAGGTTTTGTGTCATAGCCGAGAATAATATTTTGCAAGTCCTGCAGAGTAGGGGTCATGACCTTTTGAATATGTCTGGTCATGTCCAGTCCTGTGCATCAGATGCCCAGTTTCCACAATATGGGTATGGAGGAGGGGTCTTTAGGTTTCTCTGTCCTGTTTTTGAGCATATAGACACTGGTGGAGAGGGAGCAGACTCGAGAGAGGGGCGGGGGGGGGGGGGTTCCCCTGGTATACTCTCTCCCTGGAGAGCTGGGGTTTTGCTCTCGGTAAGGTTCTCTCAAACTTGGTAAATATCTCTCGAATTTCTTTGTTGAATGCTGAGTGAATTTCTTTGTGAAATGAGTGGAATGAATTGATGTTTGTTGAAAGTTAGTACCCTGCCACCTGTGAGGAAAGGTCCTCTGAATTCATGCGGGACTAGTTGAAGTATACGAATGTGGAAATGAGCAAATGAACTGATTTGGTGAATGAAAGTTTGAATGTGCTTTTTATTATCACCGGTCATTTATGAGAGATGCCTCTAAATTCTGTCGGGAGATTTTAAATGTCACAACTGAATTGGGCAGTTGAAGTTACAATTTAGTGTAATAAATGTAAAACTGTGAATTAAAGTTTCACATTAGAACATGATCACAGCGTGATATGTTTAGTATGATTATAATGTTGTAACGAGAGAAGGTAAAAACCCTGTTCAAGTGTGGACCTATTTTTCTTCAAATAAACTGATCCCACCTTTTGGATTGGGACAACTTGAAAGACATCTGCGCTCTCCTCTCCTGCTTCAAAGGTGAGATTGCACACTGCCACACTCACACTTAGGTAGGGCCACACCTCATTACTGATATCAGAATCCTTCAGGATCGCTTAAACAGATTTAGAGGGTCGTCTGAATTGAAACAGCAGTTCATTGAACCTGGTTCTTCAGGAGTTAATAGAGGTGAGATCTTGCTGACGTTGGTGGATCTGAGCCAAGCAGTAAACTTACAGAGACTCAATAACTTCTGTTAGGTCAATTAGGAGGTCTGAGTCATTTGCCGGAATAAATGATCAGCCCTCCCGACTCCGACACAAGTCATCGATATTATCTACCACCAAATCATCTTCTTCAACATCTGTTGTGTCTTGAATGTCCCTTTCATTTTCAGTCCGGTCAGTTTGATCAAATGTTTCTGTATTCATCAAAATTCCTGTCTTAAACTGCAACTGGCTCTGCCTCTGTCTGCCATCATGGTTCCTGCTTTTGTGGGAATTAAATGTCACTGGTTTCAAAATGACAATCCTGGTAGGGGCATTGGACATTTTGGCGCATCCGGATATATGTACACAAATGTGAAAACAATCTACCTAACTATATAACTATCTATCTATATAACTTACTATATAACTAACTGTTATTCATGTTTGATCAGCACTGCATATATATGAAGGTCTAAGGACAGAGGGTCTAAGGACAGAGGGTCTAAGGACAGAGGGTCTATCAAATCAAATCAAATCAGGTTTTATTTATAGCACATTTAAAAGCGATTTTTGGTCGAGCCAAAGTGCTGTACATGTAATAAAAACACATTACTACAAATCACAATAAACGACAATAAATTACAACAGATATATCTTAAAAACAAAATAAAAATAAACACACGGAAAAGTCAGGAGTCGTGCTCCGCTCTAACTAGAAAGCCAGAGAGAAGAAGTGTGTTTTTAGTAGATTTAAAAACCCCTAGGGTCTGGGCCGACCTCACATGGAGGGGCAGAGTGTTCCAGAGCCTAGGGCCAGCTGCTGCGAAGGCTCGGTGCCCTCGGGTTTTAGCCTGGTCTTGGGCACTACCAGCAGCAGCTGGTCAGCAGACCTTAAAGCTCTGGCTGGGGTGTAGCGCTGGAGCAGTTCAGCTATATAGGCCGGAGCCAGCCCATTTAGTGCTTTAAAAACAAATAAAAGGATTTTAAAATCAATTCTGAACCGAACTGGAAGCCAGTGTAGTGAGGCCAGAATAGGGGTGATGTGGTCACGCTTTTTGTGGCCAGTCAGCAAACGTGCAGCTGCGTTTTGGACTAGCTGTAGCGTTTAATTGAGGCCTGGTCCATACCCACATACAGAGCGTTACAATAGTCCAGTCTCGAGGTTACAAAGGCGTTAATAACCCTTTCTAAGTCATTAAAAGATAAATACGACTTGGTTTTGGCCAATAGTCTTATTTAAAAAAGCAGGATTTTACTACGGTGCTGACCTGCTTGTCGAATTTAAAAGTGCTAGTGAAGGTCACTCCAAGGTTCATGACCGAGGGGATGTTTTTTTTGATAGAGCCCAGAATATCAACCGGAGAGGCTGGAGGTTGCGGTCCAAAAAAGATGACCTCAGTCTTGCTCTCGTTGAGGTTGAGAAGTTTTTGCTCAGCCAGGATTTTATCTCTGCTAAGCAGTCCATCAACTGCTGTAGTGAGTGTGTGACATTTGCTTTGAGAGGCAGATAGATCTGTACATCGTCGGCGTAGCAGTGGAAGGGAATGTTATGTTTTGTGAGAATTGAACCTAGGGGCAGTATGTACAGTAGAAAAAGGATGGGGCCCAGAATCGAGCCTTGGGGAACCCCACAGGTAAGAGGGGCTTTGGCAGAGGAGAAGGCACCTAGCTGTACTGAGAAGCTACGGTCTGTCAGGTAGGACCTGAACCATGCAAGGGCAGAGCCTGTGATGCCAGCGGACTGTTCAAGCCGTGACAGCAGGATGCTATGGTCCACAGTGTCAAAGGCAGCTGTCAGGTCTAACAGCACCAAGACAGCTGGGCTACCTGAGTCGGCGGCTAGGAGCAGATCATTAAAAACTCTTAAAAGGGCTGTTTCAGTGCTGTGCATGGGTTTGAAGCCAGACTGAAACTTTTCATGGATTCCATGGATGGTTAAAAAAGACTGCAGCTGGGCGTAGACTACTCGCTCCAGGGCTTTTGATAAAAAAGGTAGCTGGGAGATGGGCCTAAAATTTGCGAGAATGGAGGGGTCGAGATTTTTCTTTTTAAGGAGTGGCTTAACCACGGCATGTTTGAAGGCAGCTGGGACACATCCTGAGCTAAGAGAGGTGTTTAAAAGTAATAAAATACTTGCTCCAACTGAATCAAAAACATCTCTGAGAAGGCGAGAGGGAATGCTGTCTGAGGTGCAGTTTGTCGGCCGCAGGTGCTTGACTACATCCGAGAGAGAAGAGAGGGATACAGGCTCAAAGTGGTCGAGGACAGCAGGGCACAGAAAAGGAGCAGGATCTGGGGTAGCACTAGTGTGGGCTAGCCTAAGAGCAGATACCTTTTCAATAAAAAATGTAAGAAACTTATCACAGAGAGTAGTCGATGGGACAATAGAAGAAACATCACAGGGATTAATGATCGAGTTGAGGACATTAAAAAACCTGAGGTTTATGGCTGTTTTTGGAGATGAACAGAGAAATGTGCTCTGTTTTGGCTGCTTTGACTGCCGTCTGGTAGTCAGAAAGGCAAGCACGAAGGATTTCTAGGGAGACATGGAGTTTATCCTTTTTCCATTTTCTCTCTGCACGCCTGCAAGCGCGTCTGAGAGCACGAGTACAGTCATTGAGCCACGGCTCTGATAGAACTTTGGTGCGTCTAAGCGTAAAAGGAGCAACAGAATCCAGTATTAGTGTGCATGTCGAGTCAAACATGGAGATAAGCTCATCAGCATTAAAAGCACAGTTCACATCTAATTTACAGATCGGAGAAGCATTAAAAACATCAGAGAACTGTGAGGCAGTCAAGGGGTTAATCGAACGCAGACGACGCGCCGGGGCACGTGATTCGACTCCTGCGGAAGGGATGGAGGTTGTAAACAGAACCGGTAAATGGTCTGAGATACGCGTTGCTGCACATATTTCATCCACAGATACAGACAGTCCAAACGATAATACTAAGTCCAAAGTGTGTCCTTTTTCGTGTGTTGGGCCAGCGGACTGAACGAGACCAAAGAATCAAGGAGATTTAAAAAGTCCCTAACCAGAGGTTTGGACTCGCAACACACATGGACATTGAAGTCTCCGGAGATCAAAACACGATCATATTTCACCATGATCCCGGACAGAAAGTCAGAAAAGTCATTTATGAAATCCTTATTACACTTTGGCGGACGATACACGACTGCGCAGAGTATAGGCGAGGCCGGGTTCAGTTCAAAAAGCTGCAACTCAAAGCTAGCATAGCTAGATACAGGGTGAAGCAATCGGCATTGGAGGTAGCTCTAAACACTGATGCTATGCCCCCACCATGGCCAGTGGCACGGGGGGAGCTGAAGAATGTACAGTCAGGAGGAAGAAGTTCAGAGAACGGTGTATACTCGCCAGCGTGGACCCAGGTCTCCGTCAGGAACATAAAATCCAGTTCACGAGAGGTGAAGAAGTCGTTTAGCAGGAACGTTTTGTTTGCTATCGACCTAGCATTTAGCAAAGCCATGCAAAGTTTTCGCTCCGGGCTTGCCGAAGGTGTAGTGCGTCTCAGCTGACGAAGATGTGCGTGTTGAACGCCGCGCGGGCCGGGAGCAGTCAGTCGGGCAGGAGGAGCAGTCAGTCGGGCAGGAGGAGCAGTCAGTCGGGCAGGAGGAGCTGCCAGCGGGCCCATCAGAGTCCGCAGCTCCGGAAAAACGGGGCGAATCCACCGATCCCTCACTTGGCGTGCAGCGGGAGGGCCATGACATCCGAGGCGTGGATAATTCACGAAGAAGCCGTCAGGTATGCCTTCAGATGGACCAGTGCACCACCACGCTTTCCCCGTCGTCGAAAGCGCTTTCGCGAGGCAGGATGCAGTGTGACCGGCGTAGGTAAGTGGGGATATCCGACAGTAGAGGGGGGGGGGACGATTTATGGTTGCCAGATGTAGGTTTGGGCAGCAATATCAACTCCAGTGAGGGTCTGAGGTGGAGGAGAGCTTGGCGATCATAAACTAGCAGAGCAGAGACATTCTGACAAACATAAAACAAAAACAGGACAGCTAAAGTTAGAGAGCTGAGCGAGCGGTGAGCCGACACAGGCGCCATCTTGAATCACGTAAGCCTTAGTGAGCAGGTCATCAGTGACCCGACATTGGAGTCGAGGGCACCTGGCCTCCGACCTCAGAGCTTCGTCAGGGGAAACTATGAGGGAAGCAATGGTAGGCTCAACAGCCGGCGCGTGGTCAAGGCCAACTCTTGCCGCATCCTGCATGGCTGCCAAGGCTCGGCCATCGGACGTAAGACTGTAAAGAGCCTTAGTGTCCCTCCAGCATGCATGTAACTCCCTCAGATACTCACAAGAGGGAGGAACAGTGCGGGTGGCGGGTGCCGGAGTGCGCATAAAGAACGCACTGGCAGGCGCTGTTCTGGGCTGCTGCGCATCCAGCTACTGGTGAGCCAGTGCCATGCGAATGACGGTACCCATGGAGCCGTCATCTGCCTCCTCCGAGGGACCATGAGCTGAGGTACAGGAGCCAGGCCCAGAAGCATGGGATGGGCTCTCCCCGTCATACTCATTAAATTGAGTGGCTGAAGCTGCCATCAAGAACACATCGTCCTCTAGACCAGCTCAGCCACGGGTGGATCGGGTGCAGCGGCGTGCTCTGTACGGCCACCAGAATGGAGAGCCAAGAGGAGTGACCTCATCTGGGCTAGCTCAGTAGTGAGTAGGTCCACCCTGGAGGACAGCCTATCAGGCTTAGTCCTCTTCTTGGGCGATGCACCCGCAGCCTCTGCGGCCCAACGCCTAGGATGGGTAGGTTGGGCTGGAGTCGACTGTGCAGGGGGAAGGCCACCCTCAGTCAGTAGTTCAACCTCGGCTAGTCTAGCAGCTCTTACCGCACGAGGCATGATGGTGCAATTCATGCAACAGGAACTAATTGTGAGCTGTGAGAGGGGAGTGAAGACACTCTCTTCACTAGCGCTGTAGCAAGTTAGCTTTGAGCGAGAGCACTCAGTTAACTGGAGGATAGAACAGGAACTAATTGTGAGCTGTGAGAGGGGAGTGAAGACACTCTCTTCACTAGCGCTGTAGCAAGTTAGCTTTGAGCGAGAGTACTCAGCTAACTGGAGGATAGAACAGGAACTAATTGTGAGCTGTGAGAGGGGAGCGAAGACACTCTCTTCACTAGCGCCGTAACAGTTAGCTTGAACGAAAACACTCAGCTTAACTGGACGATAGAACAGGTAAGGAAACAAATGTATGTAGTGCGCAGTAGAAAGTTAGCTTTCGGCGGGAGCACTCAGCTAACTGGATGATAGTACAGGTAAAGAACCAAAGTATGTAGTCAGAAGGAGGGCGGAGACGCTCTCTTCACTAGCGCCGTAGAAAGTTAGCTTCCAGCGGGAGCACTCAGCTAACTGGATGATAGTACAGGTAACAGTAACAAATTAGCGAGAGCCCTCGGTTAATTTGTACACAATTATCTCATTAGTTTGAGAGTATATAGGATATAGCACAATCAGCAATAATTGGTAGCGATCTCACCGGCTGTGTGCAGGAGCGTCCGCTCTTTACCGGTCCAGAGCTCCTGGGGTCCGAGCGGTGAACACCGCGGTCCCCTCCCTTGGGAGGGCGGACAGCTCGTTGCAGCCTTTGGAGGGCGAGCGTTTCTAGCCCGCAGCTCCGATCGAGACGATCGCAAGGCTACAGGCGATGAGCTAGAATTTTCAATAAGCTAGCTTGGCTTCTACTCATAAAGTAGTAACCTGCGCAGCGAGAAGATGAAAAAGAACAGAACTCGTTGACAACACCAGAACTTATGCCTTCCGGGGTCATACAAGGTCACACGTGACTTTGTTGATATAAATATTCAACCTACGCATGCGCGAGACAGAAGATATCCAGTGCTAAAGCACCGCCTCTGGTGGTCAGTAAGTATGAAATAGAACCCTGGTCATGTTCACACTCCAGTGCCAGATCACTCCGTCTCACTCGGTAGAGCTGGACGTCGTAGTATCTCGTTTAGTGTGATTTTCTCTTGCTGTTTTTGTTGAAGAGTAAACTTTGTTAAAAGACTGAATCCATCTGGTCTCTGCCATAGTAGGTCCTGAACTTTTGACCCAGCCCTAACAGAATTATCTGGCCATAAAACATGGACCCGGCAGAGACTGAATTTTCATGGGACCTTTAAGATTAGACTGCCAGGAGTTTTAGCTATATTGACCTTATAAACAGTCAAATTACCAACATTTAAATAAAAGCAATAAATGACTTTTCTTTTCACTATCTCTGTAAAGCGACTTTGAGCACCTGTAAAAGCGCTAACAAAATACATCTATTTGCTGCAGTTGGTCAAAAAGCAGTTGGTTAAAAAACAAGATATCTTTGGACATTAAGAAGGGTTTAAGTAGCATTACCAGAATCTGTGAAGTCACATTCTGTTTTATCTTCAAATGAAACATACAGAGGCCAAAATTAAGCAACGACAAATGCAGTTCAATCACTAGCATTGCAATCTTTGAACAAGGTTGGCCTTTTGTGTCAGTTCAATCATTTCAACCAGATACGAGTTCTTGTAGAGCCTGAGCTGGAGGGTGTGGACAAGATGTCAGTATCGTCTGATTGAGCAGACACTGCTTCTTCAAACGACGGTAAAGATGTATTCTTGGACACCATCATCAGGCATTGGGATGACCTTGATAGTTGTCAAATCTTCAAGGTCAGCAGTGGATGTCAGGTTGACTAGTGCATCTCCAACGTCTCTGTCTTCATATTGCATTCTAAAACCTCCACACACTTTCCTGACTTCATCAGTAAGCTGCTCCATTGTCTCTGGGATGCCATTAGGCAGAACTAGCTTCCTGGAGTCATCGGGATTCACAAGAATTCTCAACTTGGCTGGCGTTTTCACGGTCATGTCAGGCAGCCCCAAAGGAACTAGAACAAACAAGAACATCAACAACTATTAGTAACAGTGATACACTGAAAGCAAACGTCTCTCTTACAATAGTGACATGCCTGGAATGACAGAGCAAATGATTGCCTAGATATATTATCACTTGAGATTAGAGTAGAGTAAGTCTCCATTTTGGGTTTGTCATTCCTTTTTAAACGTACATGAAAACTACATACAGTTCATTTTGGAACTTACCAAATCAGCATAAATGGTGACCTTCAGCGGAAACAGCAAACCAGTAAACACAAAGGAAATACATAAATAAGGTGTATTTAAACGATGTTAACCCAGCATAAAGCACACACCCTCAAAGCATGGTTAACAAGACGGGCAGCGGGTTGTTTGTTTCCCCCCGTCCCCACTGTTTACAGCCCACTCTCCGGAGCGGCGTGGTCCGAGTGCGGGTTGCTGCAGAGCAGAGATACACCTTCAGCCACATAACTATAGCGCTCCCGGAGCTTTAATAACGGCTCGCCAAAAGTATAAACATCTCTAACCAACACACTCTCACTCCCTAAGCGTCCAGGAGCGACGCTTGGTCAGGGTCCTGAGCGTCCAGGAGCGACGCTTGGTCAGGGTCCTAAGTGTCCAGGAGCGACGCTTGGTCAGGGTCCTGAGCGTCCAGGAGCGACGCTTGGTCAGGGTCCTGAGCGTCCTGGAGCGACGCTTGGTCAGGGTCCTAAGTGTCCAGGAGCGACGCTTGGTCAGGGTCCCGAGGCGTCCAGGAGCGACGCTTGGTCAGGGTCCTGAGCGTCCAGGAGCGACGCTTGGTCAGGGTCCTGAGCGTCCAGGAGCGACGCTTGGTCAGGGTCCCGAGGCGTCCAGGAGCGATGCTTGGTCAGGGTCCCTAAGCGTCCAGGAGCGACGCTTGGTCAGGGTCCTGAGCGTCCAGGAGCGACGCTTGGTCAGGGTCCCTAAGCGTCCAGGAGCGACGCTTGGTCAGGGTCCTGAGCGTCCAGGAGCGACGCTTGGTCAGGGTCCTGAGCGTCCAGGAGCGACGCTTGGTCAGGGTCCTGAGCGTCCAGGAGCGACGCTTGGTCAGGGTCCTGAGCGTCCAGGAGCGACGCTTGGTCAGGGTCCCGAGGCGTGCAGTTGGGACGCTCCGAGGCTCCTTCAGCTTCATAAAGGGACGCAAAGAGCTTTCAACTGATTGCAATGTATTCCCATCGGCGGCGGGATTTGACGCTCATGGAAGCACGGCATTCGTTTGTGTCGGAGGCTGTTAAAGGCAATGTGAGCGTCCATTCCCATTGGATAACGGAGAATTGTACACCCGGAAGTAAGTATTCCCCTTACTGTAGTGATTTGACAGAGATATCTCCACTACTCATCAACTCAGAAACACCAGATCATCTTGTTAATTAAACCACATTGATAGGTTTTAGTGTGCAATGCTTTTGTCACGTTTTCCCCTTCAATTCTGAGAAACAAGGATTGTGGGTAATGTAGTGTCTTCGGCCATCCAAAACTCATAGAGAACGACTTCTCAGAATTGAAAGAGGGAGAACGTGACAAAAGCATTGTACACTAAAACCTATCAATGGACCCTGACCAAGCGTCGCTCCTGGACGTTTATGGAGTGAGAGTGTGTTGCTCTAACGCTGGCTGGGGTCTGGCTGTTAGTGTATTTAATATGCTGCAGTGTTTTTTATGAGCGGAGCACGTATTTTAAATGCATTTTTGAATGAAGACATGCGATGCTGATGAAGTTAGCGTTGTACTATGTGCTCTGTTTAGCCCCCGACGGCCCCAGCCCCTGTTCATAAACAAGCTTGAATTAAACACTCTCTCCTTTTTACTCCAAAGGCCCATGCCACTCAGTTATATGCATTTCAGTCACCAATGTGTGTGTGTGTGTGTGTGTGTGTGTGTGTGTGTGTGTGTGTGTGTGTGTGTGTGTGTGTGTGTGTGTGTGTGTGTGTGTGTGTGTGTGTGTGTGTGTGTGTGTGTGTGTGTGTGTGTGTGTGTGTGTGTGTGTGTGTGTGTGTGTGTGTGTGGTGCCCGGGCCTTGATCAGACCACACCCAGGCACAGAGCAGACTGGCACGGTTTGCTCGTCAACAGGTATATATATATTATACACATAAATAAATGACGTTCTCAACAACTCAACCTTTTCACTAGTCAGGTCGCCCCATGCATGATACATTTATGAAGATGACCTGGTTAAACTGCTTAAAAACTAGCTAACACGTGGCTAAACTTGCTAACCCATAGCCACATACAAATACCTCATGTGAAACCAATATAACATTTGCAACTATTTAAACTTTTCACTAGTCAAACCGACACCACAAAGAATCGCCACTTGCCTGTCAGCCTTCCATCTGTGCACAAACTGATCTGGTGCCCTCATTGGTCATGTGCGCGTTCGTGTGTGTTGGAGGAGGGGCTCTGTGAGGAAGTGGCAGAGTTTTTCCGGCTGTGTATTTTCAAATTCTAGCGCACTCGAGCCGGTGTCTCCAAACTTACCTACCCCACCTTTAATTAGACCACTTAAAAAAAGTATTTTGATTAAATGACACAGTCGTTACACTTTTCCCAGTGTTCCAGATCCATGGTGGTCTTTTTGTCCAATGGGCGTTTTTGTGGTACAAGGTCTTTTAACAATGCTGCTGTAATCTGAAGAATTGGTTGTAATGGTCAGACATGATCTTGGTTCCATATACTGGTTTCTTTCTTTTCTAAAATGATACAAATAATCAGCTTGTAATGGTCTGAGCTGATGTCATCATGGCTTGAGATGGTTACGCATCTTCAAGTAGTCCAAACTACTTTTTGAATGGTAGAACTGAATGACTCTTGGATCATGAACTGGTTTCTTGATGCTATAACTTGGACCAAAATGCTCTTTAAATGGTCCAATATGATGTTATTGTGGCCTGAATGGGTTTCTTCATGAATGTATAGTCCAACAACCCTTTAGTTCTGAGACAATCCACTCTTGTACCAATAAGCCTGATTCCTCACCCTTATTGAATGCTTATATATAAATGTCTCCTCCTCCATCAGAGCCGTGAACCTCTTCCCAACCGGGTCATCGGGTGCATCGGGCAACATGTCGGAGAACCCGTCGAGGAAATCAACAAAATCCTGGGACTCCCGTTTCCTGGTGAGCAGCGCCCACGATCAGCTGATCACGGAGAAAACGACTTCTTCGCCGGACTCGTGGAGGAAGGAGGAGGAGGAGGAGGAGAGGAGGAGGAGGAGGAAGAAGAAGAAGAAGATAGAGATAGTGGAAGTGATTAAAAAACTGGACGAACTGACTGTTGATGAACTGATATAAGAACACATGATCACACACTAAAATATGAAGTGTTGGACTGTAAAAAGCTTTTATAAATTCCTGTCAGACTTGTAATTTATTTACTCTGATCAGATCGATCCTGATTTACACCAACATCTCTTTGTGTATTTAGAAAACTTACATATTCTTTGTTAAATAAAACACATTTTTCTTTGCTTTTCTTTTGGTATCAGTACTAAAAAGCAGGTATTGTATTAAAAAACACCATAACAACCAGCTCTATGTTCTGTCTGCTGGGTTTGAGAAACATGCTTTTGTAATAAACATGTAAATATTTACAACTTTGTCATATCATATCTCTTCAAATACAATGCATGGGTTTGTCAATTCTGCCCATTGTATACTCTATTCCTGAAGAAACACACTTGTACATCGTTTCATTCTGTATTTATTTTAACTTGTCGGTACCAGTACGTAACAAGAAACATGTCAGTCAATAAAAGTTGTGTATTAAACAGTGAAAGCACCAAAGTACTTACAGTACTAAAAGTAAAAGTACTCGTTCAATAGAATAGCCCATCCCTGAATCATAAATATTATAATATAATATAATTACTCAGAAATCGATTAATCAATGTGAACATAGCTTTAATATTGTGTGTATAGTTTGAATAGTAAATCTATCAACTGTAGTGATCGCTGTTTATCACTGTTTATCATAATTCACTCATGGAACTACAGGTTGGGGGTATTGTTTCTGCACGGACATATATGTTGTTGACTGTACTTATTGTGTGCCCTCCTTGCTTCTTCTCTTTGCTTCCCGGCTTCAAGCCGGCAACATGTGGTTTTCTGCTGCTGAATAAAACCAACTTTGCACCTTCGATGCACCGCCTCTATTCTGCCCTTGCGTATGCATCGCACTGCATAGGTTAACAGATAGCGAACAAAGACTCAGAAGACAGTTGTTGAGTTGACCATTTACTGAGGCTTGAAATTGTAAAACTGCAAGAATAAACAGAAAATACAACACAAGTTACACAATTGAAATAATACATGTGCAACATAATGCAAAATAGAGTGCAGTATAATCAACAGCCTATGCTAAGAATGAGCTATGTCCGTTAGCTTAGCAGCTAGTTAGCTTAGCAGCTAGTTAGCTTAGCTTATCTTAAACATTGAAACCACATTTAGAAACACATAACTTGGCACACAGGTAAGTTTGTATACTTACAGACAGATCTACTCCAAGGATTAAAACAAAATGATCTGTGGCATAGAACTGAGCTACGAAGTGCTCTGCATGGCTTTGCTGTGTAAACTAAAACACAAGATGGAGAGTCGCGCTATTTGGTGCCTTAAAGCTACAGTACCGACTTTTGCCACTAGGGGAGCCAATACACTATGGTGTCAGAACAGCTCCGACTCCCTTCTCTCGGCACTACACAACTAAATATAGTGTAGTAGAAAGTTAAATATGTGCCTCTTAAATTATTACATGTCATTTGTTAGACGCTTTTATCCAAGCGACTTACATACATTCAGTACTGTGGACAACCCCCACAGGAGCACTTTGAGGAGAAGTGTCTCAGGGACACAACGACATGCTGACTGCAGTGGGACTCAAACTTGCTACCCTCTGATTCGAAGTCCAGCACACTATCCTCTTAAAGGCTGTAAAGAATAATTTGGCATAACATCTACATTAAGGGTAATTAAAAATATCTTAACACGTTTCCTTGAAAGATAATAATTGTCTTTATATTGTCTTTGTCCAAAATTCGTTTTATTTTACATTTTCTAACAGATTTACCCCGAGTTGGTATAGTCCAGTCTCCCCACACAATGGTACAGTCCAACTGCCAGCGGGAAAGCGCTGTTTGTCACGACACGATGTACCCGGTCACCATGGCGACAGAAGAAGGAGAAGGATCGTAGCTTAGAAACGAGAGAAAGCAGAGACTTTATCTCCGGATTCACACCATAACCCCTGGGTTTCTTACGGTATGTAAACCTTCTAATGTCCCGGTAAACTTGCATTAAGATAGATATGAACCACAGAGAGTTAGGGTCCAGCTACAGCTCAGGGTTTAGCCACATGCTAAAGTTAGCTTCAGAGCTAGCAGTCTGTATTTGTAAACAAAGACGAGCTGGAAATGAAACAAAACATACTTAAAAACTGGTTAAAAAACGTTTCTGATGGAAGGAAACGACCTGTTCTCTCTTTGAATGTGGTTTATACCTTTCAGATAACATCTAGCAACAGGTAAAGCCTTACAATGAACCGTTTTCTATGGTTGGAAACTATATTTTAAGGTCACTTTATACTCCTTAGCTACATATCAGAGATACATATTGTTCTTTTAATACTCTTTGTTTGTCTGGATTATATCTCACATTTGCATTCACAGTAATATATGTATAAATGCTACTAAATGAATGCAAAATATATGATACTCTACACAGAAACTACTCAGTGTATGTCACAGTTTACACTTCACCCTTTCTAAACACTGAATGGAATAGGTTTTTGATGCTTATACATTGAAATAAACGACCTGTTTAAACTTTAATGTGGTTTATACATTTCAGATAACAACTGTCAACAGTTAACGGTACAACAATAAACAGTGTTTCATGGTTGGAAAGTAAATAAAGTACATTTACTCAAATACAGATTGCAGGTAGTTGTATTAGCTTAAGTATTTTCATTTGATGTCACTTTATACTACTCCTTAATTACATACCAGATATAAATATGTACTTTTAATAAGATAAGAGAAGAGTTACACATCATGTGAAACTAAAACTGGTATATATACATATATATAATGAATGAGTAAATGTGTCTTTCAGACGGCCCTTGATTACATGATGGTTATTAAGTCATCTCAATATATTTCTGTTTTCTTTCAGGCTGTTTCTCTGTCATTAAGGTGAGAGTTATCACGATGCCGGGGGAACACGGTGACCATTCAAACAGGGAGACCTGGTGTTCGCCAAGATGAAGGGGTTCCCCCACTGGCCTGCCAGGGTACACACACACACACACACACACACACACACACACACACACACACACACACACGCACACGCACACGCACACGCACACACACACAACATAACTACGTACAGATGTGTATTCCTAGCTAACGTGATATTCTGTGTGTTCAGGTGTTGCAGTGTGACGGCGGTGGAAGACATAAGAGAATCCCGGTCTACTTCTTCGGGGAGCATCAGATGTACGTACACACACACACACACACACACACACCACACACACACACACACACACACACACACACACACTGTAATCCTGACAGCAAAGACATGATGACTTCAAAGTGTAATATCCGTCCTCAGAGGAACGATCCCTCCGGAGAACATCGTGCCGTACGTCGGGAACAAGCTGAAGTTCGGCAGCGGCGTCCGGATCAAAGGCTTCACTGAAGGCATGTGGGAGATCCAGAACACGCCCGCCGTGGGGAGCAAACTCAAAGTAAGAGTCGCTTACAGGGTTCTTACACCTTTTCCAAAGTCAAATTCAAGGTGCATTTTCAAGCTTTTCAAGCATCTTACAGCTGTTGGAAATTACATATTTATATACACATACTTATACTCAAATGATTATTTCCCTACCTCACATTAAATCAGATGTTCTTTATGGTATAAAGTATAAACAACCAAATGTGTGTTTCGTGATAGCATTCTAGATGAGGACGAAAAATGAAAGAAAAGAAAACTAAGTTTAATATTTCAAAATGAGTGACCCATCTGGACGTAGACTGGGCATCCCATATAACCTGGCTGAGCCAATATAAAACAATCAGCCAAATAACCTTTCAATACATTATTGATTACTATTTCTGAGGTACTTTTAGGTTGGCAGTAAACATAAGTCAGAGGTACATGGTGTACTTCTACTCCTCTACATGTATTAATACCTTTAGTTACTTCTCAGATGTGGATGAATGATGTGAAATATAATCAAGTGTTAAATCAGACTTTAGTTCCACCTGGAGTAAATCCACAAGCTACCCTGCAGTATACAAAGTCATTCAAACTAGCTGCACCTTTACCAGCTTTGAGAACACTTTCATGATCAATCATTATAAAACATATCATATATATTATAGAGAGGCGAAGTCCCTCCCCTTCCGGTGGACCTCCATGGGACCTTATTTCGGAAAAGTTATGCATTGAAGTCAAATGGAGAGAGAAAACTTATCTTTCGATCCCGTTTGAATTGTGCCACGAATTACACATATGATGTTTGTCAATTTAAAAGATCATTTTGCAAGTAAAAAAAATAAAATGTGTGGTAAAAACTGTGAAGTAACACATTTGTTTGTGTGAAACGCTCAATGAACTACATCTCTGGTCAACACACACGTCACCAAGATGGCCGTCACTACTGTCTTGTCACAAAACGATTGGCTACCCTCACTATCACCACAATGAAACACGTCCTGAAGAAAGTCATGCAAAGCTGCCTGCCTGCCTTCCTTTGATTCTCTCTGAACTGCCCGGTCGTTTTAATGTTTAATGTCAACCATTTGTGCAGATAGCATGAAGTAGAGAAGATCGCTAGCGTTAGCGTTAGCATTTCTCCCCCGGGCTTAAATTGTGTATTATAGAATGATCACACCGGTGACAGTACTCTTCAAAGGGTTCACGAAATATGACTACTACTCCTACTGTTTAACATTTTGGGTTACTTCATGTTACTTCATGTTAAGGCTAATACAAATGACATGGCTGTAATGCTAACTAACGTGCTAGCTACTAGCTAGCTTGATCCACACACTCCTGGTCATTTCATCAGACGGGAAAGAACGAGCAAGACCCATTGCTGGTATGATAACAACCTGGTACTAAGCACACAGGCATCTTGTTAAAGTTATCTGATCTTAGCCAGCGCCATATAGATAGATTATATCTATATGGCGCTGATCTTAGGTATCTGAATGGTGGAGGAAAACAATTGTGACATCACTCACGCGCCTCTGGGATTTGTAGTCTTTCTAGTTACGTATTTTTCATAGTCTTATATTTCAACAGTTTTACGACAAACTGACTTTTTTGACATGGAAATGATTTTTTAAGATTGACAAACATCACATGTGTAATTCATGGCACAATTCAAACGGGATCGAAAGATACGTTTTCTCTCTCCATTGACTTCAATACATTATTTTTCCGAAATAAGGTCCCATGGGGCGGAAGTAGATGGGCGTGACTTCGCCACTCTATTCTTAAATGGACCAATCTGCACAATCACTACTTTTACTGTCGCTACTTTAAAGTGGACCTATCATGCTATATTTGAATAATATAGTGTAGGGCCATACCTATATAAGGCATATTTATACTTTTCTGTTTTCAAAATACCAAACAGATCATGCATTTTAGCCATGCCTCATTTTGCTCAATTTGACATTTTTTAGCTCTGGGCTGATTCAGTGAGAACAGCACCACCTACAGGCCTGGCATATGTACTACAGCGTCTCCAGCGCTTTCGAACGGCAATGGCCGTGGCTGTCTCCTCCTGATTGGTGGAGTTGGCCCAATAGCCGTAGCGCCTCCGTCCTGACGTCAGGACAGTGTTCAAATCTGGATCAGTTTTTATCAGATCCGTTCAGCGCCCCTTTTTTAGAGATTTGGGTATGGAGGAAAATAGAGAGGGTTGTGTTTTCTGACACTTGGTGAGTTCCCTGGAACACCGGGGACACATATTCATGTAGAAAAGACGTACACAAGTGCATTTTGCATGATAGGTCCCCTTTAAATATATTTTGATGATAATACTTTTCTACTTTTACTTGAGGAACATTTTGAATGCAGGACTTTTACTGTAACAGAGTATTCCTGCACTCTGGTACTTCTACTTTTACTCAAGTACAAGATCTGAGTACTTCTACTTTTACTCAAGTACAAGATTTGAGTACTTCTACTTTTACTCAAGTACAAGATCTGAGTACTTCTACTTTTACTCAGGTACAAGATCTGAGTACTTCTACTTTTACTCAAGTACAAAATCTGAGTACTTTTACTTTTACTCAAGTAGTGATCTGAGTACTTCTACTTTTACTCAGGTACAAGATCTGAGTACTTCTACTTTTACTCAAGTACAAAATCTGAGTACTTTTACTTTTACTCAAGTAGTGATCTGAGTACTTCTACTTTTACTCAGGTACAAGATCTGAGTACTTCTACTTTTACTCAAGCACAAGATCTGAGTACTTCTACTTTTACTCAAGTACAAGATCTGAGTACTTCTACTTTTACTCAAGGAGAAGATCTGAGTACTTCTACTTTTACTCAAGTACAAGATCTGAGTACTTCTACTTTTACTCAAGTACAAGATCTGAGTACTTCTACTTTTACTCAAGTACAAGACCTGAGTACTTCTACTTTTACTCAAGTACAAGACCTGAGTACTTCTACTTTTACTCAAGTACAAGATCTGAGTACTTCTACTTTTACTCAAGGAGAAGATCTGAGTACTTCTACTTTTACTCAAGTACAAGATCTGAGTACTTCTACTTTTACTCAAGGAGAAGATCTGAGTACTTCTACTTTTACTCAAGTACAAGATCTGAGTACTTCTACTTTTACTCAAGTACAAGATCTGAGTACTTCTACTTTTACTCAAGGAGAAGATCTGAGTACTTCTACTTTTACTCAAGTACAAGATCTGAGTACTTCTACTTTTACTCAAGGAGAAGATCTGAGTACTTCTACTTTTACTCAAGTACAAGATCTGAGTACTTCTACTTTTACTCAAGTACAAGATCTGAGTACTTCTACTTTTACTCAAGTACAAGACCTGAGTACTTCTACTTTTACTCAAGTACAAGACCTGAGTACTTCTACTTTTACTCAAGTACAAGATCTGAGTACTTCTACTTTTACTCAAGTACAAGACCTGAGTACTTCTACTTTTACTCAAGTACAAGATCTGAGTACTTCTACTTTTACTCAAGTACAAACCTGAGTACTTCTACTTTTACTCAAGCAGTGATCTGAGTACTTCTACTTTTACTCAAGTAGTGATCTGAGTACTTCTACTTTTACTCAAGTAGTGATCTGAGTACTTCTACTTTTACTCAAGTAGTGATCTGAGTACTTCTACTTTTACTCAAGGAGAAGATCTGAGTACTTCTACTTTTACTCAAGTAGTGACCTGAGTACTTCTACTTTTACTCAAGTAGTGATCTGAGTACTTCTACTTTTACTCAAGTACAAGACCTGAGTACTTCTACTTTTACTCAAGTACAAAACCTGAGTACTTCTACTTTTACTCAAGTAGTGATCTGAGTACTTCTACTTTTACTCAAGTAGTGATCTGAGTACTTCTACTTTTACTCAAGTAGTGATCTGAGTACTTCTACTTTTACTCAAGTAGTGATCTGAGTACTTCTACTTTTACTCAAGTAGTGATCTGAGTACTTCTACTTTTACTCAAGTACAAGACCTGAGTACTTCTACTTTTACTCAAGTACAAAACCTGAGTACTTCTACTTTTACTCAATTAGTGATCTGAGTACTTCTACTTTTACTCAAGTAGTGATCTGAGTACTTCTACTTTTACTCAAGTAGTGATCTGAGTACTTCTACTTTTACTCAAGTAGTGATCTGAGTACTTCTACTTTTACTCAAGTAGTGATCCTAGTACTTCTACTTTTACTCAAGTAGTGACCTGAGTACTTCTACTTTTACTCAAGTAGTGATCTGAGTACTTCTACTTTTACTCAAGTAGTGATCTGAGTACTTCTACTTTTACTCAAGTAGTGATCTGAGTACTTCTACTTTTACTCAAGTAGTGACCTGAGTACTTCTCCACCTCTGGTAGCGTATTAGCCTGAATTGTAGCCACTAAATCACGCATCATACAAATAGACTCCCAACAAGTGGAAAATAATATTTCCAAATGTGTCCAATGATTTGTAATGTTGACTACTCAAGACACCTGACTCATACATCTTCAAAGGAACACTGTGTTCTACAATTACATGGGATTAAAGCTAAATGTAGTTTTACTTGTATAATACTTAAATTTTATATAAAAGACAGTTTGTTTTCATCTGTTTTCAAATAAACAAAGTATTGGCTTTCAGAATATTAAACTTGTTTCGGCAAATTCAGATGATAAATACAACTTTGAAGCTTTTAACGGCATAATTACAAGCAGAGAACGGAGTAATTTAACGTCACAGCAGGCGCAACAACAGCCGGTGTTTCTCGTGAGTGTTTCCCCGGTACACAAACACAATACACACAAACACACTCGCGAGCTTCCCCCAGACCTGTGTGTGTGTGTGTGTGTGTGTGTGTGTGTGTGTGTGGGGGGGGGGGGGGGGGCCGCGAAACTCGCGGAAGTGATTTCAAAACAAAAGCACTCGTTTGCTTGGAACTTTGATAATATTATAAACGAGGGGAAACAAGGTGAATTTAGCGATCACAACGAAAACGGCCAAGACACACATTGAGCCCAGAAAATGAATGTTATTAAGGGCTGTAATGTAAATATAATAAGTCTCTGTCTAAAATGGACAACATTGTTAGGAGATTTAAACTATACAGCGATTCTGCTCTGCGGTCACTCAGCCGTCTCTCCACTTTGTTTTTTTAAATCAGCTGCTCTTCATTTTTCTTTTACAAATATTTTTTACCGCAAGTTCTTAATAAAACGGACACTGTTGGACTTGGTATTAGTTTGACTGCTACCAACATACATTGAAGTACTTTTACTGTGTACTTTTTTAGTAATCCTCTGTCAAAGTCCCCTCCTGAGTACTAGAATGCATGTTTCTCTACTATTTTGAATAAGCGTTAAAACACCTTTCTTCATGAGACTTATATTGTTGGACAGAGTATTTTAAGAGGATGGTAGACATGATATCAGCAATAGTACTCCAGCATTTTACACCATGGAGTCTTTAGAGTCTGGCCTGGACAGCTGGTCTATCCTTCAGCAAAGTGACACACCCTGTGACTCTTGTTGGCCTCCTATGGGGCTGCTGTCTTTTAAAATATGATTATTTCTCTGCTCCTAGTTAATTCCTCTCAGATTCTTCCATCAGTCCCAGTCATTGCATGTCAGTCAATAGAGCTTCGAAAAATGAGTGAAGGCCAGAGCTAAATTATAGATTGTTTGATTGTGTACGGTGAGAGAAAATAATTCCACATCCTCCTATGAAACGTATTTTATTTACTTTTCCATTATACTTATACTTAATTGTATTAGACAAAAAAATATTTTTCCCAAAGTTTTGGAAATGTGACTAAAATTGCATCACATATAATTTATATTTGATCTAATCGCCAAATAGTAATACTATAATGATAATAAATACTGTATCGTATAGTAATGAAATGTAAAATGGCATTTAACTGACGAGGTATTTTGCTGGTGAGAGATTTTAGTTGCTTTAGCGTGTAGAAGCTAGTAAACCTGGATTTGTTTTAGATAGGGACAACATGTTTCAGACCCTATTTTCCTGTTCCATGTTAAAATAAACCATTTTCAGTGGTACCGCTGAGACAGAGTAATGTTTTTGGTCATGGAAAATTAGGTATAGGTCATGGAGAAGTCATGGAGAAGCATTGGTGAAAAAGTGTATGAACATTTGCATGTTGAACTACATGCTGGATATCTTCCCCAGCTTCAAGGAAATACAATAACATAAATGGATTCATAATTTTAAACAATTGATAAAAATGTATAAATTAATAATGTTTGGTGCAAACATTTCAAATTTAAATACAAAAGGAAAAAAAAGTTTACTTTTGAAATGATTTCTCACAAAAACCTTTCTAAATAGTAAATTATTAAAAAGCGTGTAGTCAATAGACGTTTTTCTGCCTAAATAGTTTAAATTGAACGTAAACTATATCAAACACCACATCCTTGGCAATTAACCCATTTTTGCCCGCTATTTAAATTGACTTTGGTTGAAGTTAATACAAATATTCATATTATATATATATATATATATATATATATATATATAGCATATCATTGATGCAGTCTTTCTGAACACTTTTAAAATAAAATACTGCAAATGAAGAATATTTGTAACCCTTTAACAGCCAGCGCCACCATTTGGTAGAGCTCATTTTGTGTCTTGATATCTTGTTGAAAAATAAATAAAAAAGTTTACTCCATCTGATTCAGCCAGCTCTACCATTTGGTTGACATGTTATGCACAAAACAACCTCTAGATGTCACTGTGGTTCGAATAGAAAGCCCTTCAGCTAGCTTCAACTTGTATTTATATATACAGTCTATGGCTTCAACTGAGAAAGTTGGCATGCTAAAAATCACTGCTGACGAAATCACTCTTTTTGGTCAACTTTTGTAAGGTAACCATATCATTGTTGACATATTTTAGTGTCAGAGTACTGAGTGAACATAATCAGATAACTTGATGCACAAAAAAAGTTTTAACAAGGGTGTAATTATTCTTTTGAAAATATGCTCAACCAACCGGTCGAATTGGCCTTTTATGGTAAACTAGCAATAGGACTTTTTCAGAGTTTCAGAGATGTTTTCCAATAAAATATGGTAATAAATGGCTAGATTCATGGTAATATTACTACATCTAGTACTGCCTTATGAGTTTCAGAGTGAAGGAGCGATAATAATTTATATAGCACCTTTCATGCATGAAATGCAGCCCAAAGATGCACACAGATGAGCAAGTTAGGCCAACACAGGATGTAGACATTTGCTGTTAGGCCAGTGGTTTCTTGTTAGGCCAATTCAGCATATACAGTAAGATGAGCAAGTCTTTTTTTATTATGAAAAACACTTAACATTACTTTTTTCCTTTTTTTACAACTATAATTTATTATCTTTTATGAATATATCTATATATTGCTCATTTTCCATAAAATATTTTTTTTATTTCAGTTTGTGTTTTATTTGAGTTTGATGCATACAAATACTGTACTGTATGATGATTGTTGAAAATGCACTTTTACCATAGAAGGCCAGCTCGACAGTTGGTAGTCTGGCTCAAAAAAACAAAACTGTGTCGTCAGTCAAAAAAAAAGAAATGTGTTTGTGGTTAGTTGTGGCCCATTTGATAAAGAAATGCAAACAAATAATTGTTCCATAGCTTTTTTCTTGGTCTGGCAGTTAAAAGGTTAGAATGAATAAAAAGCAATAACAAACAAACAATACAAATCAAATCAAAGGGTGGTAATAAATCAAAGGTCTAGGGAAAGGCTCTGCTGCCGCAGGGAAGGCCGGAGCGAAGATGTTTTATGTAAAAGCGAAGCAATTAAGCTCTGACTTCTTTATTTTCTTTTAATCTAAAAAGCGAAGTAAAGCATTTACAATTTCAAGCACTTTATCCCAAATGCAAGCACCATTCCCAAAATTCAAGCACTTTTCAAACCTTGAAAGCACCTCGTACAATTTCAAGCATTTTCAAGGATTTCCAGCACCCGTACACACCCTGTGCTTATTTAGTTGGAATGCTGATACAGCATTCAACTATATGTTCTGCTACGGACGAAAAGTTTATTATTATTCCGTCCAATTATTTTGTCCGTCTTCTCCTCCCACATTCAACATCGCAGAAACTCCGTTCAAACATCAAAACGTTCAGCTCGGTCGGGAATCGCAGGCTATTACTTTTCTCATTCATAACCTTCATAATTCCAGAGATACATCCCATAATACATCACATTTTTAACCATTGAAGTCAATGGAGATATTCTTCAGACTTCAACAAATCTTCATGCAACTTCAACTGCTAACTGTTCATTCATACTTTCACTCAGAAACCTCATTCCAACTTTAAAATGTTACACATCTTTCTGACATTATTCCAAAAATTACACTTCAGATACTCAACTTCCTTGACATGCTTCACGTTTTGAAATTTCACAGATATCTGTTATCGTTCTTCCACAAAACGTTCACATGTAAGAGGTTTATCTCTCATTCAGAACAATGCAAACCTTTGATCTCTTCAGAGCTCGTTAGCTCAACTATAAACACCTGTGTAATGGAACACGATGATGTCATCACTCCAACTGACAGCAGTCAGTTCTAACGGTACGTCCACACAGCAGCGTTAAAAAAATCTTCAACGCTTCTGCCCATTCACTTTGAATGGGGTGACGACACTTTGCCTCACTTTTCGCCAAACTGCATTGTGGGAAGCAGAGTGGAGCTTTCCAAGCATCTCAGGCTTCAAAAGTTGAGCAATGTTCAACTTTTGAAGCTTCTGAAGCTTTCGGTGGAAGCGTCAGCAAATCAAATCATATGCCAGTACAAGCTCTAGCCAATCAAACCGCTGCTTGTGTCTCAGGGGCGGGAGATTCATGTGATTTGTTGTTGGTCGAGCTTCAGACACGCCCGCCGGCAAGCTTTTTCCAAAGCCGCTGTGTGGACGGGCCGTAACTGTTCATTTCATACTCACACACTCTCTCTCTGTCTCTGACACACACTCTCTCTCTCTCTGACACACACACTCTCTCTCTCTCTCTCTCTCTCTCTCTCTCTCTCTCTCTCTCTCTCTCACACACAATGTTGCAAACGGCCCAAAACTTCACAGGTTTGGTAACGATGCAGCCATAGTATGGGGTGTCATCAAATGCCGTTGCCATGGCGACAGACCACTCGCCATGAAACAAGATGTCGCTGTTAGTCCAACGGACACGGTCCAATCGTCCCCCAATCTTCACTTGTATATCACCGGTCCATGGCTCAACAGCTCTACGCCAAATCTGAGATCTCACCATATGCCGTTTCCATGGAAAGCATCCCTCGCCATAAAACATGATGTCGCTATAACTCCTATGAAAATGTTCAAAAAGTGCTCAAACTTCACATGTGTGCTAACAGTCCAGCCGTGAAGACATATACGGGACATGCCGTTGCCATGGCAACACAATGCCCGCCATGAAACACGGTTTTCTTATAACTTCAGTGAAAATGCTCCAAATGGCCCAAAACTTCACAGGTTTGGTAACGATGCAGCCATCAACGCATCTAAGCGTGTTATGGCATGTCATCAAATGCTGTTGGCATGGCGACAGATCATTCGCCATCAAGTTAGTTAAAAAGTTTGCAGTTCAAATATTCTGCTGCTTTTCCAAGCCTTTTTACTTTCTTTTCTTCTCTCATCACACATTCAAGCCCCCAGTGTTCATGTATCATTTCAATCTAAATTCTTCACTTTCTTCTTACACATTACATTTCAGCATAGCAGTTTAGCGTCAGCTTTTCAGCATAAAGCATTCCCACTAGCAATTTCTTCAGGAATTGCATTCTCTAGTTTGAGATGACACTCATATCTCAAGTATAAAAACACTTATGTTGCGTCTTGTATTGATTTGTACAAAGTAGCAGGAAATGGAAATACTCAAGTAAAGTACAAGTATATACACGTTTATATGAATGGTCTTTATTTGAACTGCTGGTATATTGAAAAGGAATACTTTGTTTTTTTAGTAAATTAGTAATATTAAAAAAAAGTAAAAGTACACCATGTACCTCTGAACTGTAGTGGAGAAGAAGTAGCATACAATGTAAATACTCAAGTAAAGTACAAGTACCTCTATGTTGTACTTAAGTACAGTACTTGAGTACTTCCCACCTCTGCTGCTAAGCTACTTCTTAGCTGTAGATTGGTTTTGTGTTGACTGTAGTGTTAATACTTATTCCAGAGACCCAGCAGGAGAAGGAGCACTGAGAGCAGCATGGAGGAGAACAAAGAGACCCCCAGACCTCAGGTCAGTGTTCACTTCATCACAATATATTCCTAACACTGTTATCCCTTACACTGGGGGACATTTGGGTTATTTAAGGACTTTAAACCTGTACTTTTATTTAAAGGGCCCATGTCATGGCCATTTCCACTGATCATAATTCCATTGTTGAGGTATACTAAAATAGATTTATACTGTGCATTTTTCCAAACTCTCATTGGTTTCTCATACAGCATCTCTGTAAAGTGTGTGTATTCACCGGTATTCACTCTCTCCACTAAACGACTCGTTGCAGCTCTTGCCCCCCCCTCCCTGTGAGCCCAGTGTGTTCTGATTAGTCAACCACCAGAGAGGCTTCGCCCATGTCTAACAGTGCTTTTTTCGGCTCGCTCTCAGCGGAACATCAGTCTTATAATGGCCTCGGTACAGCCGTATATTTTATACGCTAACTAACCGAACTGTACCTACAACTGTTGTTATAGAAGAGTACGTTATTTTTACCTGTAATAAACTACTACTGTTTGATGAGAAATCAAATCATGGTTTGCTATATATGACTGATATGTTATAGGAGCAAATCATTCAGAGAAGAAAGGCTACTAAGTATTTCCATCAAACTTTATTTTTAGAAATGTACAAAATGAACATGTAAATATACATATATACACTGTATATCATCCATTCCTCCCCTTATAGGCGTTTTCGGCATCTTGCCTATCGCAGCTTTGTAAGCGGCTGCCGGGGCTTTTTAGGACGAGGCATCAGAGTGGTCATCCCGTGTGTGTGTTGTCCGCCAGATACGCCAGGAGTTTCCTGATCTGGCTGGACGAAATCAAATGCAAATCACAAAATATTAGAGAAACTTAGTTGTTTTAGATTCGTTAGTAGTAGTTGTGGTAGGAGTGTGTATCTATCTAATCTATCTATCTAATCAACACAGTTAGCTTGCCAGCTAATATGCTAACCTACGTTTGTAGTTGTTCAGTGTAATATGCCAATCTACTATACAGCTTGTCTAGGCTAGCAAGAACATGTTTACAATTGCAATCTTATACGGGTAGTCTGCTACGTTCGGTCAATCATTGTAGCTGGCATGAAAACAATGTTTTCCCTAGCATGTCTAGCTGTAGGTAGCCTTGTTGTTTAGCTATGTAGCATACACGCTATGAACGGTAGCTCGGTAGCATACACGCCAGGAACGCCAACTATAATGTACTGACCGTACGTAAATCACCCGGAGTATACTGTCTGAGTATTTCGTGTTTGATTGCAGACATTCTCCAGCTATCAGATACATGTAAGGCCATCTGCTAACATTGGAGATGAAACGCTAGCAACTTAGTTAGCCCAGTTAGCATTGCTCACACACACACAGACACACACACTGCTGGAGGAGCAGACAGGTTTGGCGATAAAGCTAGAACAAGCTAAACTCATCCTGAGCACACACAAACACTCACAGCCGAAGTAAAAACAATAAGTGTGGCTTGATATTGTTACGTAATTGCTTTGTTTCGTGAAAGGCTGGCAGAGGGTGCGGCCATAGCTCTGGGCGTGGCTACTGGGTATCCCTACGTAGCGATACCCAGGAAGTAAACAATGGAAAATGAGAAATCTCCAACGAGGTGTTTTGGGGAGGTATTTTCTGTGTTAGAGTTTTACTCCTACAGGGTGTACTTTGAGGGGTTTTGACTCTGCAGACCGTTTACATGCAGAGAAACCTTCATAACACAAGGGGACGGGTAATAACCGGAAAAGCATGACATGGGAGCTTTAAGGAGAAAACAAACTTCATCATTGTGGGGTTTATTTTACAGACTCGTATTTTTAAATATGGGTCCAGGTGTATATCAGTATGTAGAGTCTCTACTTTAAAGAGTCCTCTCCTGCTGATGTTCAGGTGTATATCAGTATGTAGTGTCTCTACTTTAAAGAGTCCTCTCCTGCTGATGTTCAGGTGTATATCAGTATGTAGTGTCTCTACTTTAAAGAGTCCTCTCCTGCTGATGTTCAGGTGTATATCAGTATGTAGTGTCTCTACTTTAAAGAGTCTCTCCTGCTGATGTTCAGGTGTATATCAGTATGTAGAGTCTCTACTTTAAAGAGTCCTCTCCTGCTGATGTTCAGGTGTATATCAGTATGTAGTGTCTCTACTTTAAAGAGTCCTCTCCTGCTGATGTTCAGGTGTATATCAGTATGTAGTGTCTCTACTTTAAAGAGTCCTCTCCTGCTGATGTTCAGGTGTATATCAGTATGTTGTGTCTCTACTTTAAAGAGTCCTCTCCTGCTGATGTTCAGGTGTATATCAGTATGTAGTGTCTCTACTTTAAAGAGTCCTCTCCTGCTGATGTTCAGGTGTATATCAGTATGTAGTGTCTCTACTTTAAAGAGTCCTCTCCTGCTGATGTTCAGGTGTATATCAGTATGTAGTGTCTCTACTTTAAAGAGTCCTCTCCTGCTGATGTTCAGGTGTATATCAGTATGTAGTGTCTCTACTTTAAAGAGTCCTCTCCTGCTGATGTTCAGGTGTATATCAGTATGTAGTGTCTCTACTTTAAAGAGTCCTCTCCTGCTGATGTTCAGGTGTATATCAGTATGTAGTGTCTCTACTTTAAAGAGTCCTCTCCTGCTGATGTTCAGGTGTATATCAGTATGTAGTGTCTCTACTTTAAAGAGTCCTCTCCTGCTGATGTTCAGGTGTATATCAGTATGTAGTGTCTCTACTTTAAAGAGTCCTCTCCTGCTGATGTTCAGGTGTATATCAGTATGTTGTGTCTCTACTTTAAAGAGTCCTCTCCTGCTGATGTTCAGGTGTATATCAGTATGTAGTGTCTCTACTTTAAAGAGTCCTCTCCTGCTGATGTTCAGGTGTATATCAGTATGTAGTGTCTCTACTTTAAAGAGTCCTCTCCTGCTGATGTTCAGGTGTATATCAGTATGTAGTGTCTCTACTTTAAAGATCCTCTTCTGCTGATGTTCAGGTGTATATCAGTATGTAGTGTCTCTACTTTAAAGAGTCCTCTCCTGCTGATCTTCAGGTGTATGTACTTTTATGTAATGAGAAATCAAACTTGAACATTGTGGGGTTTATTTTACAGACTCTTATTTTAGTTTTTAGATATATCTGCATCACGTACTCTCACTGACTCTTTATCTGTCTGTCTTTTTTAGAAACAGATGAGAAGAAAGGAACCAAAAAGTTTCAGCTGTGACCAATGTGGGAAAGATTTCACTACATCAAGTAATCTTCAGAGGCATTATCGTATTCACACTGGAGAGAAACTACACAGCTGTGACCAATGTGGGAAAACATTTCTCAAAAAAGCAACCTTTCATCCCACCAGCGCATCCACACAGGAGAGAAACCACACAGCTGTGACCAATGTGGGAAAACCTTTGCTCAGAAAAGCAGCCTTTCAACTCATCAGCTCATTCACACTGGAGAGAAACCACACAGCTGTGATCAATGTGGGAAAACCTTTGCTAAGAAAAGCACCCTTTCAGCTCATCAGCTCATTCACACTGGAGAGAAACCACACAGCTGTGAAGAGTGTGGAAAAACGTTCACTTCATCAAGTGATCTCTCAGTCCATCATCGTATTCACACAGGAGAGAAACCATACTGGTGTGAAGAGTGTGGAAAAACGTTCATTTCATCAAGTGGTCTCTCAGTCCATCATCGTAGTCACACGGGAGAGAAACCATACAGCTGTGACCAGTGTGTCAAGTCATTCACTACATCAAGTCATCTTAAGAGCCATCATCGTATTCACACAGGAGAGAAACCATACTGGTGTGAAGAGTGTGGAAAAACCTTTTCTCATGGTAGTAGTCTTAAAGCCCACCAGCGCACTCACTCTGCCTCCATCTGATCCTTTTCTGAGTCAAGCTAGCATTCCTCCTGCTTTTCTCCAAATGTAAAGCTGACCAACAGTGACTTTACGTTCTAATAAACATGTTTTTTATGGACTACATTCAGACCTCCCAAAACCCTGCTGTCCTCACACACTTAGCTCTATATGAGAGTGCTCTGGTTAATGAAAATGTTTTTTGATTTGGATAAAGCAGCCTTATACTGTTGCTGCGATGCTGAACGTAACAATGATCTGTCTACCAGCAGCCTGTGAATGAGACGTTTAGGGAACATCTGTAAATAGAAGCATCTCTTGATCTTTTCCGTACATTTCTTAATATAGTCTTTATGTATAATACTTCCTAATCAATTACCCGTTGTGTGTAGTTGCAATTTTAGTGAGCATCGAGTTCAGAAAGGTTCTTGCTATTTTTAGTTGCCCAACATTCACTGAATATTTTTATTTCACATTTATGTTCAATTGAAATGTTTGAGTTTTTGTCCTTTTTGAAGTGATCTTTAAAACACTAAGACACGTTGGGTATGAGAAGAGACACACTAAAGATACTTGTAATGTGAGACTCAGTCACAGTTATCCAGGTTAGAACTGAAACTCACTGAGAGTCACTATTTCTGGAGAAAGGTGTTAAATGTTTGAAATATGAAAGTCCATCATCTTCCGTTGAATTGCGGTGAAGGAGGGTCGTTAAATAAATATTTACATCTTGTGCTGCATCGCTACTTTTGAATGCAGAATTGAAATGGCCCATTTGAAGCTAAAGTACTTGAAGGAGACTAGACTGGGGTCATCTTTAGAGAGGAGGGGGTATCAAGGGTGGGATTTAGGGGAGGGATGAAGGGTAATGTGTTCACTCCTCCATCCTTTTGTTCCTGGAGGTTTCACATCAAGTCTGAGAGGAGTCGTCTCTGAGCAACTACTGCACATTTACATTTCTAAATGTCTGCTTTCTGCTTTCTAGTACATGTTGGGTTTGAGAAGAGAGACCCTTTATTTAAACTCTGATATCATCTGATTTCTCTCATGTTCATCATTTGACTTCATTGTGACAGCCGTTTCTTTCTGTGTTCACAGTCAATTTCTTTTGAAAAAATAATATATATTGGAAAATTCAAGTTTTGTGTTAAAGTACAATATTTCTCTGGAATTCTATGTTTGTTAAGTTGAGAGTGTAAGGCCTATAATGGTTTATGGGTGTCACTGATAAGAGGAGAGGCAGTTTCTTCCCTCTCCCCTCACAGCAGTACACAGGGGGGGGGGGGCTCCTGACTTAAGGAGAAATACACTGAGGCCCCAAAAAGGTTTTGTATCATAGCCGAGAATAATATTTTGCAAGTCCTGCAGAGTAGGGGTCATGACCTTTTGACACAAATATGGGAAGGTGTGTCTTATGCCAGAGCCATAGAATATGTCTGGTCATGTCCAATCCTGTGCATCAGATGCCCAGTTTCCACAAATATGGGTATGGAGGAGGGGTCTTTAGGTTTCTCTGTCCTGTTTTTGAGCATAAAGACACTGGTGGAGAGGGAGCAGACTCGAGAGAGGGGGGGGGGGTTCCCTGGTATACTCTCTCCCTGAGAGCTGGGGTTTTGCTCTCGGTAAGGTTCTCTCAAACTTGGTAAATATCTCTCGAATTTCTTTGTTGAATGCTGAGTGAATTTCTTTGTGAAATGAGTGGAATGAATTGATGTTTGTTGAAAGTTAGTACCCTGCCACCTGTGAGGAAAGGTCCTCTGAATTCATGCGGGACTAGTTGAAGTATACAATGTGGAAATGAGCAAATGAACTGATTTGGTGAATGAAAGTTTGAATGTGCTTTTTATTATCACCGGTCATTTATGAGGAATGCCTCTAAATTCTGTCGGGAGATTTTAAATGTCACAACTGAATTGGGCAGTTGAAGTTACAATTTAGTGTAATAAATGTAAAACTGTGAATTAAAGTTTCACATTAGAACATGATCACAGCATGATATGTTTAGTATGATTATAATGTTGTAACGAGAGAAGGTAAAAACCCTGTTCAAGTGTGGACCTATTTTTCTTCAAATAAACTGATCCCACCTTTTGGATTGGGACAACTTGAAAGACATCTGCGCTCTCCTCTCCTGCTTCAAAGGTGAGATTGCACACTGCCACACTCACACTTGGTAGGGCCACACCTCATTACTGATATCAGAATCCTTCAGGATCGCTGAAACAGATTTAGGGGTCGTCTGAATTGAAACAGCAGTTCATTGAACCTGGTTCTTCAGGAGTTAATAGAGGTGAGATCTTGCTGACGTTGGTGGATCTGAGCCAAGCAGTAAACTTACAGAGACTCAATAACTTCTGTTAGGTCAATTAGTAGGTCTGAGTCATTTGCCGGAATAAATGATCAGCCCTCCCGACTCCGACACAAGTCATCGATATTATCTACCACCAAATCATCTTCTTCAACATCTGTTGTGTCTTGAATGTCCCTTTCATTTTCAGTCCGGTCAGTTTGATCAAATGTTTCTGTATTCATCAAAATTCCTGGCTTAAACTGCAACTGGCTCTGCCTCTGTCTGCCATCATGGTTCCTGCTTTTGTGGGAATGAAATGTCACTGGTTTCAAAATGACAATCCTGGTAGGGGCATTGGACATTTTGGCGCATCCGGATATATGTACACAAATGTGAAAACAATCTACCTAACTATATAACTATCTATCTATATAACTAACTGTTATTCATGTTTGATCAGCACTGCATATTTTTACAGTTTTATCCGAGTTTGGAAAGATTCTGCTTGAAGTTAATCACAAAATGTATTAAAATTCAAATTAAAAGCTGTAAAATGTATTATCTCTTGGATTTACACACGGCATCTATTGCACGTCTGTCCGTCCTGGGAGAGGGATCCCTCCTCTGTTGCTCTCCCTGAGGTTTCTCCCATGTTCCCTTTAAACTGTGGGGTTTCTCCGGAAGTGTTTCCTTGTACGATGTGAGGGTCTAAGGACAGAGGGTCTAAAGACAGAGGGTCTAAGGACAGAGGGACTAAGGACAGAGGGTCTAAGGACAGAGGGACTAAGGACAGAGGGTCTAAGGACAGAGGGTCTAAGGACAGAGGGACTAAGGACAGAGGGTCTAAGGACAGAGGGACTAAGGACAGAGGGTCTAAGGACAGAGGGTCTAAGGACAGAGGGACTAAGGACAGAGGGTCTAAGGACAGAGGGTCTAAGGACAGAGGCTCTAAGGACAGAAGGTCTAAGGACAGAGGCTCTAAGGACAGAGGGTCTAAGGACAGAGGGTCTAAGGACAGAAGGTCTAAGGACAGAGGCTCTAAGGACAGAGGGTCTAAGGACAGAGGGTCTAAGGACAGAGGGTCTAAGGACAGAGGGTGTCGTTTTCTCATACTGATATTCTGAACAAACTGTGCTGTTGTATTTGCTGTAAAGTGTCTTGTAGGGTATTTTTTTATTATATGTACAGCACTTTGGCTCGACCACAAATCGTTTAAAAATGTGCTATATAAATAAAACTTGATTTGATTTGATTTGAAATGGCGTCCGTCTGTTATAAAAAGGATCTCAAATTACAGCTAAATAGTGCACTAAAATACGTTTCAGAAAACTTTTGAGGGCAGAAATAAACAGTACAGTAACAGAATCTTGATTTGTGTTTGATCAAGACTGCATATTTGACCAGTTCAAATAAGCCTTGGTTGAGAAAAAGGACACCACATGATGGCTGTATGTTCAGAAACGTTCAAAACCAGAAACAGTACATATGCATTTCGTGACAGTTATTTATCATTTGTGACATTGTTAACATGTTTTTAATAAGCATTTAAACATTTTCAATTCATTTCAGAAAAGCTCTTATAACATGAATGGCATGGTGGTTTTAGTTAACGTTAGCTACCTTTGCTATTAGCTAACATTAAAGGTCCCATGTCATGCTTTTACGGTTATTACCCGTCCCCTTGTGTTATGAAGGTGTTTCTGCATGTGAACGGTGTGCAGAGTCACAAACCCTCAAAGTACACCCTGTAGCGAGTAAAACTCTAACCCCTAGATTCCACCGGGTCCGTCTGCGCCGCGTTACGGCTGCGCCGCGGTTTTGGTCCGGCCTCCTCCTGGCGTCATACCCTACCAGGCGCGTTTCAGAAGCATTTCAGAAGCATTCAGAAGCGACCGTCTTGCCTGCCGGCTCGCAGTTTTTGTTGATTTGGGCATATTTCCTGGACAGTGTTATGGTTTAGGTGTTTTGCTTTCTCCTCCTCCTCTCTGTCTTCTCTCTCTCTCTCCTGTGCAGTGTGGTGATCGTTAGAAGGCGCAGCTGGTTCACAATGAGGAGCACCATCTAATCAACTCCTCCATAAAACGATAGTTACGTATGTAACTACGGTTCTATGAATACTGGATGACTACCAGAGGCGGTGCTTTAGCACTGGATATCTTCTGTCTCGCGCATGCGTAGGTCGAATATTTATATCAACAAAGTCACGTGTGACCTCGTATGACCCCGGAAGGTATAAGTTCCGGTGTTGTCAACGAGCTCAGTCCTATGGAATCTTCTCGCGGAAACACGAGATTCCGAGTGACCAAGAACTCTGGCGGTCATCCAGTATTCATAGAACCGTAGTTACATACGTAACTATCGTTCTATTTCATACTTACTGACCGCCAGAGGCGGTGCTTTAGCACTGGATGACCTATACCAACAGAGTCACGAGGAAGTCTGAATACTCCCCCTATAAGGATGGTAGGCGGACTCTGCAGGAGGACCACACCCAGCGGGTGGGGCGGCAACATTCACCCTGTAGTATCTGGCGAATGTGCTCAGAGATGCCCATGTGGCCGCAGCCCATATGTCCTCCAGGGGCACACCTCTCAAGGTCGCCCATGACATGGAGACACTCCTGGTAGAGGGCACTTTACTCTGGGTGGCAAGGGACGATCATTCGCCCTGTATGCCTGGGCAATGACGTCCATGATCCAGTGGGACAAGCGCTGTTTTGAGAGCGCACAGCCCCTTCTAGGACCACCGTAACACAGAAAGAGCTGTTCAGACTGACGCATGCTTGCGGTAGTCTGGACATAAGCTCTAAGGGCCCGCCCCGGTCATAGGAGTCTTGACTTCTCTTCCCCCTCTCCTGATGGGGGGTCAAACCCTGCCAGCTGGATAGGCCGATTAAAATGAGAGCGTGCCAGCACCTTAGGGAGGAACGCTGTGTTCGGTCAAAGGTGACACCTGAGCCATCTGAGTTCCACCTCAGACACGAGCTGTTCACGGACAAGGCCTGAAGCTCGCTTACACGCTTTGCTGAGGTGATGGCAAGAGGGAAAGCAGTCTTAGCTGAGAGCCACTTCAGTTCTGCCTGTAACAAAGGTTCAACAGGAGGCAAGCATAGGGCATCCAGCACCAAGGGCAGATCCCATGTAGGGGCCCTTGGGATATTCGGGGGGCGAAGCCTCAGAGCTCCCCTTTAAAAAGAGGGATACCAGCCTATGGCTCCCCACTGTGCTGTTTCAGCCCTTGCGTGTTGAGCTGATATAGCAGCCACATACACCCTGACGGTAGCAGGACACCGGCCGTCGTCCAGGAGGGACTGAAGGAACTCAAGGGTCGTAGGTACCGAGCAATATGCTGGGTCCTCATTTCGCCCTTGGCACCAGTCAAAAAAACAGTTTCCACCTGTTTTCGTACTGCCTACGAGTAGATGGTGCCCTAGCATTTGAGAATAGTCTTCCTGACAGACTCTATGCAGTCGCTCAGCAGTGGGTCGGGCCCTCCAGTGGCCAGACCCACAGCTGGAGGTGGCAGGGGTCGGGTGCCACATCCGACCCTCCAACTGAGACAAGAGGTCCTTCCTGTTGGGGAGACGCCAAGGCGTCCCACAGCAGAGTCTGTGCAGCAGATGGACAGGCCCGCGCCTAGCTGGGTTAAACAAGGAAGTTTAACAGGACAGCCTAGCCAGGCGGCTCCTGCTAGAATCAAGCAACACGTCTACCAGGAGTGGGGGCGAGAACATTGCCTTCGCTGGTTGAGTGACTGTGTCCAGAGCCACCCCAATGAAGGTTAGGCTCTGAGAGGGGTTCAGACAACTCCTCTCCATGTTCACCCCGAGGCCTAGCCGGGCGACATGAGAGAGAAGGAGAGCCGTGTCCTGGATCGTCTGTAACCGGGATGGTGCACAGATTAACCAGTCGTCCAAGAGAGGGAGAGTCCGAATGGGAGCACCCTGAACTGGAAATGACGACCTCTGAAGGCAAAGCGAAGAAACTGCCTGTGATGAGGCACAATAGGCACATGAAAATAAGCGTCCTTCAAGTCGACGTGAACCATTCCCCCCTGGCCACGGTACGAAGAACGTCCGCTGTGCTCAGCACATGGAAAGGTAAAATCTTTAGGAACTTGTTGAGTCCCCTCAGATCGAGGATTGGGCGAAGTCCACCGCCTTTCTTCCTTACCAGGAAGTAGGTCGAGTAGAAGCCCGGGCTGTGAGATGGGTCCACAGGCTCGATTGCACCCTTGGCAAGGAGGACTGACAGCTCCTGGTTTAGGGCGATTTATTTTGCCGGGTCGGTTATGGTGGTCATTTTGACCCGGCTGAAGACTGGGGGCCAGCGTCGGAACTGAAGCTTGTACCCTTGGTTTAAGGAAGCACTAAGAGCATCCTGCTGCAGGGAAGCTGAGAGGGCGAGCATGAGGTGCCTACACGGCCCATGCGCGCCGCTGCATCGTAAGCCTTAGTGAGCAGGTCATCAAGGTTCAAGGTTCAAGGTTCTTTATTGTCAATCTGACATAGCTACAGAGTAATTATGCAGTTGAAAATCTTATGTCACAGGCTTCTCCAACAATGCAACATAATAACATAATAACAATAAGAGCATGAGCAATACAAAAATAATAATAGTTATAAAAATGAAAGTTATAAAAATGAAATAAAGTTATGATGTGGAATAGTGCAGTACAAGTCTATATACAAGTTATTGGAATGATATATATATTAGGTATTAGATACATACTACTGAGTAGCAGATGAATGTTTGATGTTGTTTCAACAGTTCAATTTTTTAACAGTCTCACTGCCCGCGGGAAGAAACTGTCTCCGAATCTTCTTGTCTTTGCCAGGATGCTGCGGTAACGTCTGCCAGACGGCAACAGAAAGAACAGTTTGTGGCTGGGGTGATGGGGGTCTTTGATAATCCGTAGTGATTTCTTCCTGAGCCGCTGGGAGTAAAGGTCCTCCATGGATGGCAGCTCCGTCCTGGTGATGTGCTGTGCAGTTTTCACCACCCTCTGTAAAGCCTTACGATCGAGGTCGGTGCAGCTGCCGTACCAGGCCGTCATGCTGCCAGTGAGGATACTCTCTATCGTGCACCTGTAGAAGGTCAGGATCCTCTATGGTGCACCTGTAGAAGTCAGGATGCTCTATGGTGCAGTATCATCCTCCTATCGTGCACCTGTAGAAGTTGCAGAGTATCCTGGAATCCATTTTGAACCTCCTCAACCTGCGGAGGAAGAAGAGCCGCTGTCGAGCTTTCTTGGTGATGGTGGTGGTGTGAAGAGACCATGTCAGGTCCTCAGTGATGTGGACCCCAAGGAACCTGAAGCTTTTGACTCTCTCCACCGTAGTCCCATTGATGGCGATGGGGGCGTGTCCCTCTCCCTGCTGCTTCCTGTAATCCACAATCAGCTCCTTTGTTTTGCTGATGTTGAGATGGAGGTTGTTATCCTGGCACCAAGATGTCAGGTTTTCGACCTCCTCTCTGTACGCCGTCTCGTCATCGTCTGTGATCTGGCCGATGACGGTCGTGTCATCAGCAAACTTCACGATGGTGTTGGAGCTGTGTGTGGCCACGCAGTCGTGGGTGAACAGGGAGTAGAGGAGAGGGCTGAGCACGCAGCCTTGAGGGGCACCGGTGTTGAGAATCAGGGTGGAGGATGTGATGTTTCCCACCCGCACTGCCTGGGGTCTGCCCGTCAGGAAGTTCAGGATCCAGTCACAGAGGGCGCTGTTGAGCCCGAGGTCTCTGAGCTTGATGGCCAGCTTGGAGGGCACAATGGTATTGAATGCTGAACTGTAGTCAATGAACAGCATTCTCACATATGTGTTCCTGTTCTTCGGGTCCAGGTGTGAGAGGGCAGTGTGGAGGGTGAGGGCTATGGCGTCGTCTGTGGACCTGTTTGCTCTGTAGGCAAACTGCAGGGGGTCCAGAGATTCAGGGAGGGAGGAGGTGATGAATGATTTGACTAACCGCTCAAAGCACTTCATTATGATGGAGGTGAGTGCTACTGGGCGGTAGTCGTTGGGGCAGGTGATGATTGTCTTTTTGGGGACAGGAATATGGTGGAGTGTTTAAAACATGTGGGGACTACAGACTGCAGCAGGGACCTGTTGAAGATGTCTGTGAACACCTCTGCCAGCTGAACTGCACACACCCTGAGAACACGGCCAGGGATGCCATCAGGTCCAGGAGCCTTGTGTGGGTTAACCCTTTTAAAGGATTTACACACATCTGCCCTATTTAAAACAAAAGGGCAGTGTAGCTCCTGGTCCCTCTGTACCTCCACAGCCTGGCTGCTCTCAAAGCGTGCAAAAAAACTGTTCAGCTCATCTGGGAGAGATGCGCACGCAGACACTCCCGCAGCACCCCCCGCTGCTCCTTTGTAGTCAGTCATTGTCCTTAGTCCCGCCCACATATTCCTAGTGTTACAGCCTTTGAAGTCAGATTCCACCTTGTCTTTGTACTGTCTCTTTGCATTTTTAATTGCTCTCCGGAGATCATACCTAGACTTCCTGTACTCCTCCAAATCTCCCGCTCTGTGCGCGATAGTGCGCGCTTTCAGTTTGCCGCGCACCTCACCGTTTACCAGGGCTTTTGATTTGGGAATGTCCGTACAGAAACCTTCGGTACCACGTCATCGATGCATTTCCCAATGTAGCAGATGACAGTGTCCGTGTGTGTGTTGATGTTATTGTCCTCAAACACACTCCAATCCGTAGATGCAAAGCAATCCTGCAGTGCTCATCTGACTCCTCGCTCCATCGTTGTACTGTCCTTGTTATCGGTCTGTCCCTTTTAAGTTTCTGCTTGTACGCAGGCAACAACAGTAGTGAGATATGGTCTGATTTGCCGAAGGGAGGGCGAGGGAGAGCCTTATATCCATTCCGGAAAGGGGAATAAACATGGTCCAGTATGTTTCCCCCGCGCGTCGGGAAGTTGATGTGTTGGTAATATTTTGGCAAAACCTTCTTCATGTTGGCGGTGTTGAAATCTCCGGCCACAACGAACGCCGCATCTGGCCGTGAAGTCTCGGTTTTTCAATAATCCCAAACAGCTGATCGAGTGCCGTGTTGTTGTCGGCGAGTGGCTGCGGCGGGATATACACTGCTGTTATCACAACAGATGTGAATTCCCTCGGCAGATGGAAGGCCCGACATGAGATCATGAGGTGCTCTAGATGTGCGGAACAGTCCGATGAAATAATCTTCACATCTGAGCACCAGTTGTTGTTAGTCATTACACACACACCGCCTCCCTTACTTTTCCCCGAGTTAGCAGTCCGGTCCTGACGAAAAATAGAGAATCCATCAGGGACAATGGCGGAGTCCGGGATAGCGGGGTTGAGCCAAGTCTCAGTGAGAATTAACACGTTACAGTTCTCTAATGTCCCGTTGAAAAGCAATCCGGCTTCTGAGTTCATCTAGCTTATTTTCAATGGATTGAACATTAGCCAGAAGAATACTCGGAAGAGGGGGTCGATTCTCTCGTTTCCTCAGTCTGACCAGCAGCCCGGCCCGGCATCCCGCTTTGTCTCTTCTTGCGTCTCTCAGGTAGAACAGCAACAGGTAGCCATGGTGAATCTCCATTGTTTGTCGGAGGGTTATTATTGTCCACGAAGTTTCGCAATTGGAGAAGTTCCTCTCTGCTATATTGTATGGCAGAGTAGGTGCGGTCGGCTAGCATGTTGCGAACCATGTTAAAAGTAAAACGGCAAAAGTAAAAAAATATGTACAAAATACGAAAATGGGCAAAGTTGGAGAGGAGCACAAAGACGATGCGGCCATCTTCACCGGCGCATCACAAACCTCAGTGACCCGACATTGGAGTCGAGGGCACCTGGCCTCCGACCTCAGAGCTTCGTCAGGGGAAACTATGAGGGAAGCAATGGTAGGCTCAACAGCCGGCGTGTGGTCAAGGCCAACTCTTGCCGCATCCTGCATGGCTACCAAGGCTCGGCCATCGGACGTAAGACTGTAAAGAGCCTTAGTGTCCCTCCAGAATGCATGTAACTCCCTCAGATACTCACAAGAGGGAGGAACAGTGCGGGTGGCGGGTGCCGGAGTGCGCCTAAAGAACGCACTGGCAGGCGCTGTTCCGGGCTGCTGCGCATCCAGCTACTGGTGAGCCAGTGCCATGCGAATGACGGTACCCATGGAGCCGTCATCTGCCTCCTCCGAGGGACCATGAGCTGAGGTACAGGAGCCAGGCCCAGAAGCATGGGATGGGCTCTCCCCGTCATACTCATTAAATTGAGTGGCTGAAGCTGCCATCGAGAACACATCGTCCTCTAGACCAGCTCAGCCACGGGTGGATCGGGTGCAGCGGCGTGCTCTGTACGGCCACCAGAATGGAGAGCCAAGAGGAGTGACTTCATCTGGGCTAGCTCAGTAGTGAGTAGGTCCACCCTGGAGGACAGCCTATCAGGCTTAGTCCTCTTCTTGGGCGGTGCACCCGCAGCCTCGGCGGCCCAACGCCTAGGATGGGTAGGTTGGGCTGGAGTCGACTGTGCAGGGGGAAGGCCACCCTCAGTCAGTAGTTCAACCTCGGCTAGTCTAGCAGCTCTTACCGCACGAGGCATGATGGTGCAATTCATGCACGGGTCCTCCGAAAGGCTCTCCCTCAGATGCTCGAGGCCAAGACAAGAGGGGCAAAGGTCATGGCCATCCTCTGGTTAAAGAGGAGCCATACAGGTGTTAGAGCCGTTAGACCTAGCGATAGCTAGAGCACTCAGCTGACTGTAAATAACTGGGCCAGGAAACAAATATGCAGTGGAGGGGAGTGAGCCCAATAGTAGTTAGCTTGAGCGTGAGCACTCTGCTAACTGGGGTGAGAAAAAATGAAGTCAGTTAATGGGTTTATGCCGTGAGAGGAGAGCGGGAATACTCTCTCCACTAGCGCCGTAGCGAGTTAGCCTAAGCGAGAGCACTCTGCTAACTGAAGGATGGAACGGGCATTAAACCAACTGTGTGCAGGGAGAGGGGAGCGGATTCACTCTCTTCACTAGCGCTGTAGCAAGTTAGCTTTGAGCGAGAGCACTCAGCTAACTGGAGGATGGAACAGGAACCAACTGCGTGCAGTGAGAGGGGAGCGAAGACACTCTTCACTAGCACTGTAGCAAGTTAACTTTGAGCGAGAGCACTCAGCTAACTGGAGGATGGAACACTTTATATGTCATTGCCACTCTTTGCATATCATGTATTTTGTTTTTTAACCCTGTTTGTAAAAAGTAATTTCCTTAAATGTTTTATGTGAGGGAATGGAAAATAGCTCAAAGCTAAATCTGGCACTGTTACGCTTGACACATTTAAATGTTTTAAGTGTTCATTACAGTGCATTGTCCCTGTCAAATAAACGATTAAATAAAATAACCAATTGTGCGCCGTGAGTAGGGTGACCAGATGTCCCGCTTTGCGCGGGACTGCACAGCATTTTCACGACTTTTGGTGCGTCCCGCAAATTGAGACGATGTCCCGCATATTTCATTTTGATTGGCTAAAACGCTTTTCTAAAATCAGATTTATCCAATGGCTGTTGAGAAAGCAGGGAAGGCTATCATCACGGAGCTGTGTTTGCTGTCAATCAAACTGTAAGACACGGCGGGTGCTGGTCAAGTGTTAACCAATGAGAGTAACTCACTCACACACACACCGCCGCGGCCCCGCCAAACAACAACAATAAAAGTCAATAACGCAGGCGACGCAGCAGGTTATGGAAAATGGAGGAAACTGAAACTACAGCTAAGAAAAGAAGAAGATGCACATACAACAAAGACTGGGAAGACATTTACCCGTGGGCAGCGGCGGACTGGGACTACAAATCAGCCCGGGACTCTCGACCGGCCCACCTCGGTACCGCAAATAATCACCGCTAGTACATTTTCAACGGGGGGGGGGGGGGGTTGAGAGGGTGTCCCACATTGTCCCACACAAACATACTCCTTGTCCCACATTTGGTTTGTTGGGACCTGGTCACCCTAGCCGTGAGAGGGGAGCGAAGACACTCCCTCACTAGCACTGTAGCAAGTTAGCTTTGAGCGAGAGCACTCAGCTAACTGGAGGATAGAACAGGAACTAATTGTGAGCTGTGAGAGGGGAGCGAAGACACTCTCTTCACTAGCGCCGTAACAGTTAGCTTGAACGAAAACACTCAGCTTAACTGGACGATAGAACAGGTAAGGAAACAATGTATGTAGTGCGCAGTAGAAAGTCAGCTTTCGGCGGGAGCACTCAGCTAACTGGATGATAGTACAGGTAAAGAACCAAAGTATGTAGTGAGAAGGAGGGCGGAGACGCTCTCTTCACTAGCGCAGTAGAAAGTTAGCTTCCAGCGGGAGCACTCAGCTAACTGGATGATAGTACAGGTAACAGTAACAAATTAGCGAGAGCCCTCGGTTAATTTGTACACAATTATCTCCTTAGTTTGAGAGTATATAGGATATAGCACAATCAGCAATAATTGGTAGCGATCTCACCGGCTGTGTGCAGGAGCGTCCGCTCTTTACCGGTCCGGAGCTCCTGGGGTCCGAGCGGTGAACACCGCGGTCCCCTCCCTTGGGAGGGCGGACAGCTCGTCGCAGCCTTTGGAGGGCGAGCGTTTCTAGCCCGCAGCTCCGATCGAGACGATCGCAAGGCTACAGGCGATGAGCTAGAATTTTCAATAAGCTAGCTTGGCTTCTACTCATAAAGTAGTAACCTGCACAGCGAGAAGATGAAAAAGAACTGAACTCATTGACAACACCGGAACTTATGCCTTCCGGGGTCATACGAGGTCACACGTGACTTTGTTGATATAAATATTCGACCTACGCATGCGCGAGACATATATCCAGTGCTAAAGCACCGCCTCTGGCGGTCAGTAGGGACGAAATAGAACCCTGGTCATGTTCACACTCCAGTGCCAGATCACTCCGTCTCACTCGGTAGAGCTGGACGTCGTAGTATCTCGTTTAGTGTGATTTTCTCTTGCTGTTTTTGTTGAAGAGTAAACTTTGTTAAAAGACTGAATCCATCTGGTCTCTGCCATAGTAGGTCCTGAACTTTTGACCCAGCCCTAACAGAATTATCTGGCCATAAAACATGGACCCGGCAGAGACTGAATTTTCATGGGACCTTTAAGATTAGACTGCCAGGAGTTTGAGCTATATTGACCTTATAAACAGTCAAATTACCAACATTTAAATAAAAGCAATAAATGACTTTTCTTTTCACTATCTCTGTAAAGCGACTTTGAGCACCTGTAAAAGCGCTAACAAAATACATCTATTTGCTGCAGTGGTCAAAAAGCAGTTGGTTAAAAAACAAGATATCTTTGGACATTAAGAAGGGTTCAAGTAGCATTACAGAATCTGTGAAGTCACATTCTGTTTTATCTCAAATGAAACATACAGAGGCCACAACAATTAAGCAACGACAAATGCAGTTCAATCACTAGCATTGCAATCTTTGAACAAGGTTTGCCTTTTGTGTCAGTTCAATCATTTCAACCAGATACGAGTTCTTGTAGAGCCTGAGCTGGAGGGTGTGGACAAGATGTCAGTATCGTCTGATTGAGCAGACACTGCTTCTTCAACGACGGTAAAGATGTATTCTTGGACACCATCATCAGGCATTGGGATGACCTTGATAGTTGTCAAATCTTCAAGGTCAGCAGTGGATGTCAGGTTGACTAGTGCATCTCCAACGTCTCTGTCTTGATATTGCATTCTCAAACCTCCACACACTTTCCTGACTTCATCAGTAAGCTGCTCCATTGTCTCTGGGATGCCATTAGGCAGAACTAGCTTCCTGGAGTCATCGGGATTCACAAGAATTCTCAACTTGGCTGGCGTTTTCACGGTCATGTCAGGCAGCCCCAAAGGAACTAGAACAAACAAGAACATAAACAACTATTAGTAATAGTGATACACTGAAAGCAAACGTCTCTCTTACAATAGTGACATGCCTGGAATGACAGAGCAAATGATTGCCTAGATATATTATCACTTGAGATTAGAGTAGAGTAAGTCTCCATTTTGGGTTTGTCATTCCTTTTTAAACGTACATGAAAACTACATACAGTTCATTTTGGAACTTACCAAATCAGCATAAATGGTGACCTTCAGCGGAAACAGCAAACCAGTAAACACAAAGGAAATACATAAATAAGGTGTATTTAAACGATGTTAACCCAGCATAAAGCACACACCCTCAAAGCATGGTTAACAAGACGGGCAGCGGGTTGTTTGTTTCCCCCCGTCCCCACTGTTTACAGCCCACTCTCCGGAGCGGCGTGGTCCGAGTGCGGGTTGCTGCAGAGCAGAGATACACCTTCAGCCACATAACTATAGCGCTCCTGGAGCTTTAATAACGGCTCGCCAAAAGTATAAACATCTCTAACCAACACACTCTCACTCCCTAAGCGTCCAGGAGCGACGCTTGGTCAGGGTCCTGAGCGTCCAGGAGCGACGCTTGGTCAGGGTCCTGAGCGTCCAGGAGCGACGCTTGGTCAGGGTCCTGAGGTCCAGGGGACGCTTGGTCAGGGTCCTGAGCGTCCAGGAGCGACGCTTGGTCAGGGTCCTAAGCGTCCAGGAGCGACGCTTGGTCAGGGTCCTGAGTCCAGGAGCGACGCTTGGTCAGGGTCCCGAGCGTCCAGGAGCGACGCTTGGTCAGGGTCCTGAGCGTCCAGGAGCGACGCTTGGTCAGGGTCCCTAGCGTCCAGGAGCGACGCTTGGTCAGGGTCCTGAGCGTCCAGGAGCGACGCTTGGTCAGGGTCCCGAGCGTCCAGGAGCGACGCTTGGTCAGGGTCCCGAGCGTCCAGGAGCGACGCTTGGTCAGGGTCCTGAGCGTCCAGGAGCGACGCTTGGTCAGGGTCCCTAAGCGTCCAGGAGCGACGCTTGGTCAGGGTCCTGAGCGTCCAGGAGCGACGCTTGGTCAGGGTCCTAAGCGTCCAGGAGCGACGCTTGGTCAGGGTCCCTAAGCGTCCAGGAGCGACGCTTGGTCAGGGTCCTAAGCGTCCAGGAGCGACGCTTGGTCAGGGTCCTGAGCGTCCAGGAGCGACGCTTGGTCAGGTCCCGAGGCGTGCAGTTGGGACGCTCCGAGGCTCCTTCAGCTTCATAAAGGGACAAAGAGCTTTCAACTGATTGCAATGTATTCCCATCGGCGGCGGGATTTGACGCTCATGGAAGCACGGCATTCGTTTGTGTCGGAGGCTGTTAAAGGCAATGTGAGCGTCCATTCCCATTGGATAACGGAGAATTGTACACCCGGAAGTAAGTATTCCCCTTACTGTATTATTTGACAGAGATATCTCCACTACTCATCAACTCAGAAACACCAGATTATTTGTTAATTAAACCACATTGATAGGTTTTAGTGTGCAATGCTTTTGTCACGTTTTCCCCTTCAATTCTGAGAAACAAGGATTGTGGGTAATGTAGTGTCTTCGGCCATCCAAAACTCATAGAGAACGACTTCTCAGAATTGAAGGGGAGAACGTGACAAAAGCATTGTACACTAAAACCTATCAATGGACCCTGACCAAGCGTCGCTCCTGGACGTTTATGGAGTGAGAGTGTGTTGCTCTAACGCTGGCTGGGGTCTGGCTGTTAGTGTATTTAATATGCTGCAGTGTTTTTTATGAGCGGAGCACGTATTTTAAATGCATTTTGTTAATGAAGACATGCGATGCTGATGAAGTTAGCGTTGTACGATGTGCTCTGTTTAGCCCCCGACGGCCCCAGCCCCTGTTCATAAACAAGCTTGAATTAAACACTCTCTCCTTTTTACTCCAAAGGCCCATGCCACTCAGTTATATGCATTTCAGTCACCAATGTGTGTGTGTGTGCGTGTGTGTGTGTGTGTGTGTGTGTGTGTGTGTGTGTGTGTGTGTGTGTGTGTGTGTGTGTGTGTGTGTGTGTGTGTGTGTGTGTGTGTGTGTGTCCCGGGCCTTGATCAGACCACACCCAGGCACAGAGCAGACTGGCACGGTTTGCTCGTCAACAGGTATATATATATATACATAAATAAATGACGTTCACAACAACTCAACCTTTTCACTAGTCAGGTCGCCCCATGCATGATACATTTATGAAGATGACCTGGTTAAACTGCTTAAAAACTAGCTAACACGTGGCTAAACTTGCTAACCCATAGCCACATACAAATACCTCATGTGAAACCAATATAACATTTGCAACTATTTAAACTTTTCACTAGTCAAACCGACACCACAAAGAATCGCCACTTGCCTGTCAGCCTTCCATCTGTGCACAAACTTATCTGGTGCCCTCATTGGTCATGTGCGCGTTCGTGTGTGTTGGAGGAGGGGCTCTGTGAGGAAGTGGCAGAGGTTTTCCGGCTGTGTATTTTCACATTCTAGCGCACTCGAGCTGGTTTCTCCAAACTTACCTACCCCACCTTTAATCAGACCAATTAAAAAAAGTATTTTGATTAAATGACACAGTCGTTACACTTTTCCCAGTGTTCCAGATCCATGGTGGTCTTTTAGTAGTCCAATGGGCGTTTTTGTGGTACAAGGTATTCTTTTAACAATGCTGCTGTAATCTGAAGAATTGGTTGTAATGGTCAGACATGATCTTGGTTCCATATACTGGTTTCTTTCTTTTCTAAAATGATACAAATAATCAGCTTGTAATGGTCTGAGCTGATGTCATCATGGCTTGAGATGGTTACGCATCTTCAAGTAGTCCAAACTACTTTTTGAATGGTAGAACTGAATGACTCTTGGATCATGAACTGGTTTCTTGATGCTATAACTTGGACCAAAATGCTCTTTAAATGGTCCAATATGATGTTATTGTGGCCTGAATGGGTTTCTTCATGAATGTATAGTCCAACAACCCTTTAGTTCTGAGACAATCCAAGTTGCTTTGGATTTTAAATATGAAGGACAGACCATCTGTTTCAATGTATTTCTTATTTAGAGAAAGGGGCATGGTACTATCAGATCATTTTCTTCTCCCTGCTCCTTTTCGGGTCCGTGTGTTATAGAGACATGATTTGTAAATATTTGTTGAACGGAACCAATAACAATGAAATGAAATGAATGTGTTGTCCTGGTTGGCCACCACTCTTGTACCAATAAGCCTGATTCCTCACCCTTATTGAATGCTTATATATAAATGTCTCTCCTTCCTCCATCAGAGCCGTGAACCTCTTTCCCAACCGGGTCATCGGGTGCATCGGGCAACATGTCGGAGAACCCGTCGAGGAAATCAACTAAATCCTGGGACTCCCGTTTCCTGGTGATGTAATGTTGTGACATACTCTTTGGTCCGGAGTTGTGAATACCCGGAATGTTATATGTGTGACACCAGTTATGATGTAGTAGAGAGCGTGAATAAAGCACGGCTAACGATACTCACTGTCTCCTGAGTTGTCTATAATAAAGCAAGATACACATACAAAAGGACAACACTACAACTGGCGACGAGGATACCGCAACACATTGCAGAATGAGGGAAGAGAAATAAAACACCCACAATTCTGGATAAGCGGTAAGCGAACTACGCTGGCTAACACATAAGGCTAACAAGCTAGCCATCCACGAGACGCACCATGGCCAATCTCCCACATTTCCCGCAGTTTGATGTGCACACTGAACCCAGCTCTGTAGGCTCGAGGTGGAAAAGGTGGATTAAACGATTCACCAACTTCCTAGTGGCATTAGACATAAAGGAGGATACACAAAAACGTGCGCTATTGCTGCACTATGCTGGATCAGACGTGTATGACATATTTGACACGCTGCCAGGAACGGGAGACGCTGATGATTACGATACGGCCATAGCGAGCCTGCAAACCTATTTCTGCCCAAAGTAAATCCTGAATATGAGATCTATATTCTCAGACAAGCCAGGCAAAATGACAGTGAGACATTGGATGCTTTCCACACGCGACTGAGACAGTTGGCGTCAACATGTGACTTTACGACACTGATAAGGAAATAAAGTCACAGATTATTCTAAGCTGCAGTTCCGCGCGCCTCCGCAGGGCGGCGCTAAAGGACAGCGATATGACACTTCAAAAACTACTGGATGCAGGCAGAGCTCAAGAACTGTCAGACAAACAAGCTGCAGGTATGGAGACAGGAAGATCACAAAAAGAATTCCCAGTGCATGCTGTACAAAAGAAAAGCTTCCAAAGTCATAAACAATTCAATAAATATAATAATGTGAAGCATGAATACAAAACCTGCAACAACTGTGGTGGACATTTTCCTCATGAGGGAGGACAAGCAAACTGCCCAGCAAAGGGGAAAGATTGTAAAGCATGTGGAAAATTAAATCATTTCCAAAGATGCTGCAGATCACAAAACAAAGATTATACCCTAAAGCTGCAGAAAAACAACAACATTACGACCGAAATACAAAGTGCATCAGGTGCAGAAACAAACTGAGCAAAAGACACAGAGACCAGACACTCCAGACAGCTCAGCAGAAGATGACTATGTGTATATTGTATGCACACTGCAAGACAAAGCAGAACACAAACGTACACAAATAAAAATTGTGGACACAGTAATAAATGTTATTGTTGACTCTGGTGCGACAGTGAACATATTAGATGATGTTTCCTATGAAGAGCTAAAAGCCAGTTGCGAACTGCAACCATCTGCTGCCAAGATCTATCCATATGGCTCATCCACTGCTCTTCCTTTGAGAGGAAATGTAAAGCTGCAGTCCATTCAACTACTTCAACAGTAAATGCAGCTACATTCTATGTGATACAGGGTGACCATGGCTCACTGCTGAGTCGAAAGACAGCAACAGAACTAGGACTTCTGAAAGTTGTAAACTCTATGTCCACAGAAATGCCTATTTCATTCCCAAACCAGCTCCTCCATGAGTACCAAGACATCTTTCAAGGCATAGGAAAACTCAAAGATTTTCAAGTGAAGCTACACATTGATGAGTCAGTGCAACCTGTGACACAGCCACACAGGAGGATTCCTTTCCACATGAGAAAAAGAGTGGAATCAGAATTAAACCAGCTACAGGAAAAAGGAGTCATCGAGAGAATCAGTGGCCCAACGCCATGGGTGTCTCCGATAGTTGCTACACCAAAACCAAAGAACCCTGACAAAGTTCGCATCTGTGTGGATATGCGCCTGCCGAACACAGCAATACAGCGAGAGCGCCACATCACACCAACTGTGGATGACCTCATCCACGACCTGAATGGAGCTGTAGTATTCTCCAAGCTGGATCTGAATGCTGGATACCATCAACTTGAGCTACATCCAGATTCAAGGTATATCACCACCTTCACTACACACACTGGCCTCTGGAGGTACACCAGACTGAACTTTGGCATTAACTCTGCCGCTGAAGTGTTCCAAAATGTCATTCAAGGAGTGCTATGGCATTCCCAACGTCAGGAACATGAGTGATGACATCATTGTGTATGGGAAAACACAAGAAGAGCACAACAGTAGCCTCAAAGCTGTTTTTCAGAGACTGAGGGAGAAAAATATCACACTCAATGCTGATAAATGTGAATACAGTAAACCAGAGCTTGAGTTTTTTGGCTATATTTTCTCTGCAAAAGGCATATCTGCAGATCCTAAAAAGATCACTGCCATCAAGAACCTTCCTCCACCCCAAAACGCATCAGAGGTTCGTAGTCTGCTCGGGATGATAACATACTGCTCACGTTTCATTCATGACCATGCCACGATCTCTGAACCGTTACGTCAACTAACAAAAAAAGACACTACTTGGTCATGGGGACCACAACAACAGTCAGCAATGGAGAGGCTAAAATCAGAGCTGATGGAAAACACTACAATGGCTTACTTTGACCCAAGGAAGAAATCCAAACTACTGGTTGATGCCAGCCCTGTTGGTCTAGGTGCAATACTCAGCCAGCACAGCCCTGACAAAGAGGGTAATGACCACATTGTTGCATATGCCAGCCGAGCACTCACACCAGTGGAACAGCGCTATTCTCAAACAGAGAGAGAAGCTCTGGCAATCCTCTGGGCATGTGAACACTTCCACCTATATCTCTATGGGTCACACTTCACTGTCATCACAGATCACAAACCGCTTGAACTGATCTTCAACAACCCAAAAGCCACACCCCCAGCTCGGTTAGAACGCTGGCGGATAAGACTACAACCATACAGCTACATTATCAAGTACAAAGCTGGAAAAGATAACCCGGCTGATTACATGTCCAGACATCCTATTGAGGGAAACATACCAAGCAGATCGTCTCGCATGGCTGAGGAATATGTCAACTTTGTCATTACAATGTTGTTCCAAAGGCAATGACACTTGAAGAAGTTCAAACAGAAACAAAGAATGATCCTACATTATGTAAAGTGATGCATTTTTGAGTGCAGGACACTGGAGACATGCACCACAGGACTCAGACTACACTGATTATCCAATGCTGAAAGCACTCTACCGCCTACGAAACGAACTGACAGTCAACGCTGGAGAGAATGTCATTCTCAGAGGAACACGACTTGTGCTACCTACCTCTCTCCAACATAAGGCAATAAGCCTAGCCCATGACGGTCATCTTGGCATTGTTAAGACCAAACAACTGGTAAGAGAAAAGGTATGGTTTCCAGGCATAGATGAAATGGTGGAAAAGATGATAAAACACTGCATACCATGTCAAGCAGCAACCTCCCAGAATCACATGGAACCACTTATATGTCTGAACTTCCCAAAGGTCCATGGCAAAATGTTTCTATTGACTTTACAGGACCTTTCCCATCAGGTGATTACCTGCTTGTGGTTATTGATGAGTATTCCAGGTTCCCCGAAGTTGAGATAATAAAGTCCACAGCAGCCACTACAGTGATTCCCAAACTGGACAGAATCTTCTCATCCTATGGTATCCCCATGTGGTGAAAACAGATAATGGACCTCCATTCAATGGACAGCCATTCAAAGATTTCAGCCACTATCTCGGATTCAAACACAGAAAAATAACACCATATTGGCCGAGAGCTAATGCAGAAGCTGAACGCTTCATGAAAACATTGAAGAAAACAATAACAGCCACACACACTGAAGGAAAACCATGGAAACAGAACCTCTACAGTTTTCTTAGAAATGACCGTGCATCCCCACACGGTACTACACAGCTGACTCCTGCCGAGTTAATGTTTGGGAGAAAACTCAACACCACTCTCCCCACTCTTCATGTGACTCAACATCACACACCTGACACCAAACTCCAAGATATTGATCAGCGTGCCAAGCAGCGCATGAAAGAGCATGCCGACCGCAAAAACAGAGCTCGACCTTCGATCCTCAAACAGGTGACATTGTGCTATGCCGTCAGAATATCAAAGGCAAGCTCATGACTCCTTATAGAAGCAAACCTTACACCATCGTGAAGATCAGAGGATCAATGGTGACAGCAGCTCGCCCAGGACATGAGATAACACGAAACTCCTCACACTTCAAACTGCTCCCACCTTCAGTTCCCATTGGATCTGACTCAGGAATGACTGACGAAGAGGATGATCTGGATCTACAACTTCCTGACCCACCAGATGAGGAAACTCATCAGCTCCAAAATGAGAATATCAACCCCGAAGGTCCTGTTCCAACCAGATATTCAATCAGAACAAACAGGAGACCACCACAACGTCTCATTGCTGAAATATGACTTAAAGAAGTCAAGAGACTGCAGATAGTTTAACAATTACAAAAAGGACATTTTTGCTAGTAACAAAGAAGACTCAGTCATTTAAGTTAAAACATTGAGACATTCATTTCTTTATTTGATTACTAAGAATAAGAGACCTTTCTTACTGAAATTCTTATTTACATTTCGTTAATATCAAAAGTCAATGTTCATCTGAAATAAGGGAGGGATGTAATGTTGTGACATACTCTTTGGTCCGGAGTTGTGAATACCCGGAATGTTATATGTGTGACACCAGTTATGATGTAGTAGAGAGCGTGAATAAAGCACGGCTAACGATACTCACTGTCTCCTGAGTTGTCTATAATAAAGCAAGATACACATACAAAAGGACAACACTACAGTGAGCAGCGCCCACGATCAGCTGATCACGGAAAACGACTTCTTCGCCGGACTCGTGGAGGAAGGAGGAGGAGGAGGAGGAGGAGGAAGAAGAAGAAGAAGATAGAGATAGTGGAAGTGATGTAAAAAACTGGACGAACTGACTGTTGATGAACTGATATAAGAACACATGATCACACACTAAAATATGAAGTGTTGGACTGTAAAAAGCTTTTATAAATTCCTGTCAGACTTGTAATTTATTTACTCTGATCAGATCGATCCTGATTTACACCAACATCTCTTTGTGTATTTAGAAAACTTACATATTCTTTGTTAAATAAAACACATTTTTCTTTGCTTTCTTTTGGTATCAGTACTAAAAAGCAGGTATTGTATTAAAAAACACCATAACAACCAGCTCTATGTTCTGTCTGCTGGGTTTGAGAAACATGCTTTGTAATAAACATGTAAATATTTACAACTTTGTCATATCATATCTCTTCAAATACAATGCATGGGTTTGTCAATTCTGCCCATTGTATACTCTATTCCTGAAGAAACACACTTGTACATCGTTTCATTCTGTATTTATTTTAACTTGTCGGTACCAGTACGTAACAAGAAATATGTCAGTCAATAAAAGTTGTGTATTAAACAGTGAAAGCACCAAAGTACTTACAGGACTAAAAGTAAAAGTACTCGTTCAATAGAATAGCCCATCCCTGAATCATAAATATTATAATATAAATAATTACTCAGAAATCGATTAATCAATGTGAACATAGCTTTAATATTGTGTGTATAGTTTGAATATGAAATCTATCAACTGTAGTGATCGCTGTTTATCACTGTTTATCATAATTCACTCATGGAACTACAGGTTGGGGTATTGTTTCTGCACGGACATATATGTTGTTGACTGTACTTATTGTGTGCCCTCCTTGCTTCTTCCTCTTTGCTTCCCGGGCTTCAAGCCGCAACATGTGGTTTTCTGCTGCTGAATAAAACCAACTTTGCACCTTCGATGCACCGCCTCCGACTCCCTTCTCTCGGCACTACACAACTATAGTGTAGTAGAAAGTTAAATATGTGCCTCTTAATTATTATTACATGTCATTTGTTAGACGCTTTTATCCAAAGCGACTTACATACATTCAGTACTGTGGACAACCCCCACAGGAGCACTTTGAGGAGAAGTGTCTCAGGGACACAACGACATGCTGACTGCAGTGGGACTCGAACTTGCTACCCTCTGATTCGAAGCCAGCACACTATCCTCTTAAAGGCTGTAAAGAATAATTTGGCATAACATCTACATTAAGGGTAATTAAAAATATCTTAACACGTTTCCTTGAAAGATAATAATTGTCTTTAATTTGTCTTTGTCCAAAATTCGTTTTATTTTACATTTTCTAACAGATTTACCCCGAGTTGGTATAGTCCAGTCTCCCCACACAATGGTACAGTCCCAATGCTAGCGGGAAAGCGCTGTTTGTCACGCGACACGATGTACCCGGTCACCATGGCGACAGAATAAGGAGAAGGATCGTAGCTTAGAAACGAGAGAAAGCAGAGACTTTATCTCCGGATTCACACCATAACCCCTGGGTTTCTTACGGTATGTAAACCTTCTAATGTCCCGGTAAACTTGCATTAAGATAGATATGAACCACAGAGAGTTAGGGTCCAGCTACAGCTCAGGGTTTAGCCACATGCTAAAGTTAGCTTCAGAGCTAGCAGTCTGTATTTGTAAACAAAGACGAGCTGGAAATGAAACAAAACATACTTAAAAACGGGTTAAAAAACGTTTCTGATGGAAGGAAACGACCTGTTCTCTCTTTGAATGTGGTTTATATACCTTTCAGATAACATCTAGCAACAGGTAAAGCCTTACAATGAACCGTTTTCTATGGTTGGAAACTATATTTTAAGGTCACTTTATACTCCTTAGCTACATATCAGAGATACATATTGTTCTTTTAATACTCTTTGTTTGTCTGGATTATATCTCACATTTGCATTCACAGTAATATATGTATAAATGCTACTAATGAATGCAAAATATATGATACTCTACACAGAAACTACTCAGTGTATGTCACAGTTTACACTTCACCCTTTCTAAACACTGAATGGAATAGGTTTTTGATGCTTATACATTGAAATAAACGACCTGTTTAAACTTTAATGTGGTTTATACATTTCAGATAACAACTGTCAACAGTTAACGGTACAACAATAAACAGTGTTTCATGGTTGGAAAGTAAATAAAGTACATTTACTCAAATACAGATTGCATGTAGTTGCATTAGCTTAAGTATTTTCATTTGATGTCACTTTATACTACTCCTTAATTACATACCAGATATAAATATGTACTTTTAATAAGATAAGAGAAGAGTTACACATCATGTGAAACTAAAACTGGTATATATACATATATAATGAATGAGTAAATGTGTCTTTCAGACGGCCCTTGATTACATGATGGTTATTAAGTCATCTCAATATATTTCTGTTTTCTTTCAGGCTGTTTCTCTGTCATTAAGGTGAGAGTTATCACGATGCCGGGGGAACACGGTGACCAGTTCAAACAGGGAGACCTGGTGTTCGCCAAGATGAAGGGGTTCCCCCACTGGCCTGCCAGGGTACACACACACACACACACACACACACACACACACACACACACACACCACACACACACACACACACACACACACACACACACACGCACACATAACTACATACAGATGTGTATTCCTAGCTAACGTGATATTCTGTGTGTTCAGGTGTTGCAGTGTGACGGCGGTGGAAGACATAAGAATCCCGTCTACTTCTTCGGGAGCATCAGATGTACGTACACACACACACACACACACACACACACACACACACACACACACACACACACACACTGTAATCCTGACAGCAAAGACATGATGACTTCAAAGTGTAATATCCGTCCTCAGAGGAACGATCCCTCCGGAGAACATCGTGCCGTACGTCGGGAACAAGCTGAAGTTCGGCAGCGGCGTCCGGATCAAAGGCTTCACTGAAGCCATGTGGGAGATCCAGAACACGCCCGCCGTGGGGAGCAACTCAAAGTAAGAGTCGCTTACAGGGTTCTTACACCTTTTCCAAAGTCAAATTCAAGGTGCATTTTCAAGCTTTTCAAGCATCTTACAGCTGTTGCAAATTACATATTTATATACACATACTTATACTCAAATGATTATTTCCCTACCTCACATTAAATCAGATGTTCTTTATGGTATAAAGTATAAACAACCAAATGTGTGTTTCGTGATAGCATTCTAGATGAGGACGAAAAATGAAAGAAAAGAAACTAAGTTTAATATTTCAAAATGAGTGACCCATCTGGACGTAGACTGGGCATCCCATATAACCTGGCTGAGCCAATATAAAACATCCCAAATAACCTTTCAATACATTATTGATTAGTATTTCTGAGGTACTTTTAGGTTGGCAGTAAACATAAGTCAGAGGTACATGGTGTACTTCTACTCCTCTACATGTATTTAATACCTTTAGTTACTTCACAGATGTGGATGAATGATGTGAAATATAATCAAGTGTTAAATCAGACTTTAGTTCCACCTGGAGTAAATCCACAAGCTACCCTGCAGTATACAAAGTCATTCAAACTAGCTGCACCTTTACCAGCTTTGAGAACACTTTCATGATCAATCATTATAAAACATATCATATATATTATTCTGAAATGGACCAATCTGCACAATGACTACTTTTACTGTCGCTACTTTAAAGTGGACCTATCATGCTATATTATAATAATTAGTGTAGGACCATACCTATAAGGCATATTTATACTTTTTCTTTTTCAAATACCAAACAGATCATGCATTTTAGCCATGCCTCATTTCGCTCAATTTGACCATTTTTAGCTCTGGCTGATTCAGTGAGAACAGCACCATCTACAGGCCTGGCATATGTACTACAGCATCTCCAGCGCTTTCGAACGGCAATGGCCGTGGCTGTCTCCTCCTGATTGGTGGAGTTGGCCCAATAGCCGTAGCGCCACCGGTCCTGACGTCAGGACAGTGTTCAAATCTGGATCAGTTTTTATCAGATCCGTTGCAGCCCCTTTTTTAGAGATTTGGGTATGGAGGAAAATAGAGAGGGTTGTGTTTTCTGACACTTGGTGAGTTCCCTGGAACACCGGGGACACATATTCATGTAGAAAAGACGTACACAAGTGCATTTTGCATGATAGGTCCCCTTTAATATATTTTGATGATAATACTTTTCTACTTTTACTTGAGGAACATTTTGAATGCAGGACTTTTACTGTAACAGAGTATTCCTACACTCTGGTACTTCTACTTTTACTCAAGTACAAGATCTGAGTACTTCTACTTTTACTCAAGTACAAGACCTGAGTACTTCTACTTTTACTCAAGTACAAGACCTGAGTACTTCTACTTTTACTCAAGTACAAGACCTGAGTACTTCTACTTTTACTCAAGTACAAGATCTGAGTACTTTTACTTTTACTCAAGTACAAGATCTGAGTACTTCTACTTTTACTCAAGTACAAGATCCAAGTACTTCTACTTTTACTCAAGTACAAGACCTGAGTACTTCTACTTTTACTCAAGTACAAGATCTGAGTACTTCTACTTTTACTCAAGTACAAGATCTGAGTACTTCTACTTTTACTCAAGTACAAGATCTGAGTACTTCTACTTTTACTCAAGTAGTGATCTGAGTACTTCTACTTTTACTCAAGTACAAGACCTGAGTACTTCTACTTTTACTCAGGTACAAGATCTGAGTACTTCTACTTTTACTCAAGTACAAGATCCGAGTACTTCTACTTTTACTCAAGTACAAGATCTGAGTACTTCTACTTTTACTCAAGTAGTGATCTGAGTACTTCTACTTTTACTCAAGGAGAAGATCTGAGTACTTCTACTTTTACTCAGGAGAAGATCTGAGTACTTCTACTTTTACTCAAGTACAAGACCTGAGTACTTCTACTTTTACTCAAGTACAAGACCTGAGTACTTCTACTGTTACTCAAGTACAAGATCCGAGTACTTCTACTTTTACTCAAGTACAAGATCTGAGTACTTCTACTTTTACTCAAGTACAAGATCTGAGTACTTCTACTTTTACTCAAGTACAAGATCTGAGTACTTCTACTTTTACTCAAGTAGTGATCTGAGTACTTCTACTTTTACTCAAGTACAAGATCTGAGTACTTCTACTTTACTCAAGTACAAGACCTGAGTACTTCTACTTTTACTCAAGTACAAGACCTGAGTACTTCTACTTTTACTCAAGTAGTGATCTGAGTACTTCTACTTTTACTCAAGGAAAGATCTGAGTACTTCTACTTTTACTCAAGTACAAGATCTGAGTACTTCTACTTTTACTCAAGTACAAGATCTGAGTACTTCTACTTTTACTCAAGTAGTGATCTGAGTACTTCTACTTTTACTCAAGTAGAAGATCTGAGTACTTCTACTTTTACTCAAGTACAAGATCTGAGTACTTCTACTTTTACTCAAGGAGAAGATCTGAGTACTTCTACTTTTACTCAAGGCGAAGATCTGAGTACTTCTACTACTTTACTCAAGTACAAGACCTGAGTACTTCTACTTTTACTCAAGTACAAGACCTGAGTACTTCTACTTTTACTCAAGTACAAGACCTGAGTACTTCTACTTTTACTCAAGTACAAGATCTGAGTACTTCTACCTTTACTCAAGTACAAGACTGAGTACTTCTACTTTTACTCAAGAACAAGATCTGAGTACTTCTACCTTTACTCAAGTCAGACCTGAGTACTTCTACTTTTACTCAAGAACAAGATCTGAGTACTTCTACTTTTACTCAAGTACAAGATCTGAGTACTTCTACTTTACTCATGTACAAGACCTGAGTACTTCTACTTTTACTCAAGAACAAGATCTGAGTACTTCTACTTTTACTCAAGGAGAAGATCTGAGTACTTCTACTTTTACTCAAGTACAAGACCTGAGTACTTCTACTTTTACTCAAGTACAAGACCTGAGTACTTCTACTGTTACTCAAGTACAAGATCCGAGTACTTCTACTTTTACTCAAGTAGTGATCTGAGTACTTCTACTTTTACTCAAGGAAAGATCTGAGTACTTCTACTTTTACTCAAGGAGAAGATCTGAGTACTTCTACTTTTACTCAAGTACAAGACCTGAGTACTTCTACTTTTACTCAAGTAAAGACCTGAGTACTTCTACTTTTACTCAAGTACAAGACCTGAGTACTTCTACTGTTACTCAATACAAGATCCGAGTACTTCTACTTTTACTCAAGTACAAGATCTGAGTACTTCTACTTTTACTCAAGTACAAGATCTGAGTACTTCTACTTTTACTCAAGTACAAGATCTGAGTACTTCTACTTTTACTCAAGTAGTGATCTGAGTACTTCTACTTTTACTCAAGGAGATCTGAGTACTTCTACTTTTACTCAAGTACAAATCTGAGTACTTCTACTTTTACTCAAGGAGAAGATCTGAGTACTTCTACTTTTACTCAAGCGAGATCTGAGTACTTCTACTTTTACTCAAGTACAAGACTGAGTACTTCTACTTTTACTCAAGTACAAGATCTGAGTACTTCTACTTTTACTCAAGTCAAGATCTGAGTACTTCTACTTTTACTCAAGTAGTGATCTGAGTACTTCTACTTTTACTCAAGTACAAGACCTGAGTACTTCTACTTTTACTCAAGTACAAGATCTGAGTACTTCTACTTTTACTCAAGTAGTGATCTGAGTACTTCTACTTTTACTCAAGGAGAAGATCTGAGTACTTCTACTTTTACTCAAGGAGAAGATCTGAGTACTTCTACTTTTACTCAAGTACAAGACCTGAGTACTTCTACTTTTACTCAAGTACAAGACCTGAGTACTTCTACTGTTACTCAAGTACAAGATCCGAGTACTTCTACTTTTACTCAAGTACAAGATCTGAGTACTTCTACTTTTACTCAAGTACAAGATCTGAGTACTTCTACTTTTACTCAAGTACAAGATCTGAGTACTTCTACTTTTACTCAAGTAGTGATCTGAGTACTTCTACTTTTACTCAAGTACAAGATCTGAGTACTTCTACTTTTACTCAAGTACAAGACCTGAGTACTTCTACTTTTACTCAAGTACAAGACCTGAGTACTTCTACTTTTACTCAAGTAGTGATCTGAGTACTTCTACTTTTACTCAAGGAGAAGATCTGAGTACTTCTACTTTTACTCAAGTACAAGATCTGAGTACTTCTACTTTTACTCAAGTACAAGATCTGAGTACTTCTACTTTACTCAAGTAGTGATCTGAGTACTTCTACTTTTACTCAAGGAGAAGATCTGAGTACTTCTACTTTTACTCAAGTACAAGATCTGAGTACTTCTACTTTTACTCAAGGAGAAGATCTGAGTACTTCTACTTTTACTCAAGGCGAAGATCTGAGTACTTCTACTTTACTCAAGTACAAGACCTGAGTACTTCTACTTTTACTCAAGTACAAGACCTGAGTACTTCTACTTTTACTCAAGTACAAGACCTGAGTACTTCTACTTTTACTCAAGTACAAGATCTGAGTACTTCTACCTTTACTCAAGTACAAGACCTGAGTACTTCTACTTTTACTCAAGAACAAGATCTGAGTACTTCTACCTTTACTCAAGTACAAGACCTGAGTACTTCTACTTTTACTCAAGAACAAGATCTGAGTACTTCTACCTTTACTCATGTACAAGACCTGAGTACTTCTACTTTTACTCAAGAACAAGATCTGAGTACTTCTACTTTTACTCAAGGAGAAGATCTGAGTACTTCTACTTTTACTCAAGTACAAGACCTGAGTACTTCTACTTTTACTCAAGTACAAGACCTGAGTACTTCTACTGTTACTCAAGTACAAGATCCGAGTACTTCTACTTTTACTCAAGTAGTGATCTGAGTACTTCTACTTTTACTCAAGTACAAGACCTGAGTACTTCTACTTTTACTCAGTACAAGATCTGAGTACTTCTACCTTTACTCAAGTACAAGACCTGAGTACTTCTACTTTTACTCAAGAACAAGATCTGAGTACTTCTACTTTTACTCAAGTACAAGATCTGAGTACTTCTACCTTTACTCAAGTACGACCTGAGTACTTCTACTTTTCTCAAACAAGATCTGAGTACTTCTACTTTTACTCAAGGAGAAGATCTGAGTACTTCTACTTTTACTCAAGTACAAGACCTGAGTACTTCTACTTTTACTCAAGTACAAGACCTGAGTACTTCTACTGTTACTCAAGTACAAGATCCGAGTACTTCTACTTTTACTCAAGTACAAGATCTGAGTACTTCTACTTTTACTCAAGTAGTGATCTGAGTACTTCTACTTTTACTCAAGTACAAGATCTGAGTACTTCTACTTTTACTCAAGTACAAGATCTGAGTACTTCTACTTTTACTCAAGTAGTGATCTGAGTACTTCTACTTTACTCTCAAGGAGAAGATCTGAGTACTTCTACTTTTACTCAAGTAGTGATCTGAGTACTTCTACTACTTTACTCAAGGAGAAGATCTGAGTACTTCTACTTTTACTCAAGTACAAGATCCGAGTACTTCTACTTTTACTCAAGTACAAGATCTGAGTACTTCTACTTTTACTCAAGGAGAAGATCTGAGTACTTCTACTTTTACTCAAGTACAAGATCTGAGTACTTCACCTTTACTCAAGTACAAGACCTGAGTACTTCTACTTTTACTCAAGAACAAGATCTGAGTACTTCTACTTTTACTCAAGTACAAGACCTGAGTACTTCTACTTTTACTCAAGTACAAGACCTGAGTACTTCTACTTTACTCAAGTACAAGACCTGAGTACTTCTACTTTTACTCAAGTACAAGATCTGAGTACTTCTACCTTTACTCAAGTACAAGACCTGAGTACTTCTACTTTTCTCAAGTACAACATCTGAGTACTTCTACCTTTACTCAAGTACAAGACCTGAGTACTTCTACTTTTACTCAAGAACAAGATCTGAGTACTTCTACTTTTACTCAAGTACAAGATCTGAGTACTTCTACTTTTACTCAAGTACAAGACTGAGTCTTCTACTTTTACTCAAGTACAAGACCTGAGTACTTCTACTTTTACTCAAGTACAACACCTGAGTACTTCTACTTTTACTCAAGTACAAGATCTGAGTACTTCTACTTTTACTCAAGTACAAGACCTGAGTACTTCTACTTTTACTCAAGAACAAGATCTGAGTACTTCTACTTTTACTCAAGTACAAGATCTGAGTACTTCTACCTTACTCAAGTACAAGACCTGAGTACTTCTACTTTACTCAAGAACAAGATCTGAGTACTTCTACTTTTACTCAAGTACAAGATCCGAGTACTTCTACTTTTACTCAAGTACAAGATCTGAGTACTTCTACTTTTACTCAAGTACAAGATCTGAGTACTTCTACTTTTACTCAAGTAGTGATCTGAGTACTTTACTTTTACTCAAGGAGAAGATCTGAGTACTTCTACTTTTACTCAAGTAGTGATCTGAGTACTTCTACTTTTACTCAAGGAGAAGATCTGAGTACGTCTACTTTTACTCAAGTACAAGATCTGAGTACTTCTACTTTTACTCAAGTACAAGATCTGAGTACTTTCTACCTTTACTCAAGGACAGACCTGAGTACTTCTACTTTTACTCAAGTACAAGACCTGAGTACTTCTACTTTTACTCACGTACAAGACCGAGTACTTCTACTTTTACTCAAGTACAAGATCTGAGTACTTCTACCTTTACTCAAGTACAAGACCTGAGTACTTCTACTTTTACTCAAGAACAAGACCTGAGTACTTCTACTTTTACTCAAGTACAAGATCTGAGTACTTCTACCTTTACTCAAGTACAAGACCTGAGTACTTCTACTTTTACTCAAGAACAAGATCTGAGTACTTCTACTTTTACTCAAGAACAAGATCTGAGTACTTCTACTTTTACTCAAGAACAAGATCTGAGTACTTCTACTTTTCTCAAGTACAAGATCTGAGTACTTCTACTTTTACTGCGCGAGCTGAGGCTGAGGCAGGCGGCTGGAGTCACGCTCAATGCTGAGTGCTTTGCGGGTGAGGCGGGTGTTGTATATGTCCTGTAGTGAGGGGAGTGAGGCGGGTGTTGTATATGTCCTGTAGTGAGGGGAGTGAGGCGGGTGTTGTATATGTCCTGTAGTGAGGGGAGTGAGGCGGGTGTTGTATATGTCCTGTAGTGAGGGGAGTGAGGCGGGTGTTGTATATGTCCTGTAGTGAGGGAGTGAGGCGGGTGTTGTATATGTCCTGTAGTGAGGGGAGTGAGGCGGGTGTTGTATATGTCCTGTAGTGAGGGGAGTGAGGCGGGTGTTGTATATGTCCTGTAGTGAGGGGAGTGAGGCGGGTGTTGTATATGTCCTGTAGTGAGGGGAGTGAGGCGGGTGTTGTATATGTCCTGTAGTGAGGGGAGTGAGGCGGGTGTTGTATATGTCCTGTAGTGAGGGGAGTGAGGCGGGTGTTGTATATGTCCTGTAGTGAGGGGAGTGAGGCGGGTGTTGTATATGTCCTGTAGTGAGGGGAGTGAGGCGGGTGTTGTATATGTCCTGTAGTGAGGGGAGTGAGGCGGGTGTTGTATATGTCCTGTAGTGAGGGGAGTGAGGCGGGTGTTGTATATGTCCTGTAGTGAGGGAGTGAGGCGGGTGTTGTATATGTCCTGGAGTGAGGGGAGTGAGGCGGGTGTTGTATATGTCCTGTAGTGAGGGGAGTGAGGCGGGTGTTGTATATGTCCTGTAGTGAGGGGAGTGAGGCGGGTGTTGTATATGTCCTGTAGTGAGGGGAGTGAGGCGGGTGTTGTATATGTCCTGGAGTGAGGGGAGTGAGGCGGGTGTTGTATATGTCCTGTAGTGAGGGGAGTGAGGCGGGTGTTGTATATGTCCTGGAGTGAGGGGAGTGAGGCGGGTGTTGTATATGTCCTGTAGTGAGGGGAGTGAGGCGGGTGTTGTATATGTCCTGTAGTGAGGGGAGTGAGGCGGGTGTTGTATATGTCCTGTAGTGAGGGAGTGAGGCGGGTGTTGTATATGTCCTGTAGTGAGGGGAGTGAGGCGGGTGTTGTATATGTCCTGAGTGAGGGGAGTGAGGCGGGTGTTGTATATGTCCTGTAGTGAGGGGAGTGAGGCGGGTGTTGTATATGTCCTGTAGTGAGGGAGTGAGGCACCGATGATCCTCTGGGCAGAGTTCACATGCGCTGCAGGCTCTTGCGGTTGGAGGCGGTGCAGCTTCCGAACCACAGCGTGATGCAGCTGCTGAGGATGCTCTCGGTGGCGCCTCGGTAAAAAGACAGCATGATGGGGGGTGAGAGCAAGTCACATTTGGTTTAGGCACGAAACATACTACCAGTAGAAATACATTGATTTTAAAATCGCTCTGTGTCGAATCAATAGATTATATTTCGTGACTATAACACGAAATGCCGTGAGTGCTTGATCCGCTTCATCCTCTGAACACCACAGGATGGAGACTGACATAACATAGGGACTCTATTATAGAATAATAATAATGGGTTTCATTTATAAAGCACTTCATATTTGACTTCAAATCCCAAAGTGCTACAAGCAGTGAGCATGAACAGTATAAAAACATTACACAACACGGTAGAATGAATAAAAAGCAATAACAAACAAACAATACAAATCAAATCAAAGGGTGGTAATAAATCAAAGGTCTAGGGAAAGGCTCTGCTGCTAGCCACCGCTCGTTGAAACGGCAACCTCCAGGCATACTGCCATCTATCACTCATCAGAATGCCCAGGTCACACGTAACAAAAACACTTGCCGGTCCAGTGTTTCCCATACATTGATTTATTTGTGGCGGGCCGCATGGATCTCATTGTTCGTCTAATGGATAGTGAGGTGGGCTGATGATCGGAAGGTTGCGAGTTCAAATCCCGCCTGGAACACCACTACTAGTGTGCCCTTGAGTAAGGCACTTAGCCCTCGGTTACTCCAGGGAGAATGTCCCTGTAATTGGTCATTGTAAGTCGCTTTAAAATAAGGCGTCTGCTAAATGCCTAAATTATAAATTGTAATTATATTTGTGGGAGAATAAACCCCACAGATCCTCAACTCCGGTGTGTCTCACTCATTAACGACGCAACACAGAGCAACAAGAACGTTGTGTACAGTAGCCATGAACTCGCATGTATTATCTTATTTGAGGGGGGGTGGATGCGTGGACCACCCGAATAGGTTAAGGGGCCTATGGCTTTTCTTGCCGGGGGGGGGGTGCGGTGCCCCCACAAATAGAATCAAATTCTGTGGGAAACACTGCGGTCACGCAGGGAAGGCCGGGGCGAAGATGTTTTATGTAAAAGCGAAGCAATTAAGCTCTGACTTCTTTATTTTCTTTTAATCTAAAAAGCGAAGTAAAGCATTTACAATTTCAAGCACTTTATCCCAAATGCAAGCACCATTCCCAAAATTCAAGCACTTTTCAAACCTTAAAAGCACCTCGTACAATTTCAAGCATTTTCAAGGATTTCCAGCACCCGTACGCACCCTGTGCTTAACATTAGTTGGAATGCTGATACAGCATTCCCACTATATGTTATGCTACGGACGAAAAGTTTATTATTATTCCGTCCAATTATTTTGTCCGTCTTCTCCTCCCACATTCAACATCGCAGAAACTCCGTTCAAACATCAAAACGTTCAGCTCGGACGGGAATCGGGCGCTATTACTTTCATTCATAACTTTCATAATTCCAGAGATACATCCCATAATACATCACATTTTTAACCATTGAAGTCAATGGAGAAAATCTTCAGACTTGAATAATCTTCATGCGACTTCAACTGCTAACTGTTCATTCATACTTTCACTCAGAAACCTCATTCCAACTTTAAAATGTTACACATCTTTCTGACATTATTCGTGTAACACAAGATTTTAACATTAACTAGAGTGCGTGATGTCACAGCTAGAGGGTAGGAAATCTTGAAATGTGCCTTCATATATTTTTTTAAAACTGCCATAATTCCCAAACCCTACATTCCTGAGACATCATTTTTCATGACAAACGTAGGAAAACATCTCGTAGCTTGAAAAATGACAAATAATTAAGCAAAAATAATTAAACAAAATGCCTCTTGAGGCATGAAGTGACAAAAACGTTCAACATGTCTCCATTAAAGCCCATTGTAATTTCAGGCAGATATTTCCTCACATCAGCAGCCGCACACCTTTAGTTAAACTGCCAAAAAGGCCATATTATTAACCCAAAAGTACACAAAATTACACTTCAGATACTCAACTTCCTTGAGATGCTTCACGCTTTGAAATTTCACAGATATCTGTTATCGTTCTTCCACAAAACGTTCACATGTAAGAGGTTCATCTCTCATCAGAACAATGAAGCCTTTGATCTCTTCATAGCTCGTTAGCTCAACTATAAACACCTGTGTAATGGAACACGATGATGTCATCACTCCAACTGACAGCAGTCAGTTCTAACTGTTCATTTCTCTCTCTCTCTCTCTCTCTCTCTCTCTCTCTCTCTCTCTCTCTCTCTCTCTCTCTCTCTCTAAAATCTCACCATATGCCGTTTCCATGGAAAGGCATCCCTCGCCATAAAAGACGATGTCGCTATAACTCCTATGAAAATGTTCAAAAAGTGCTCAAACTTCACATGTGTGCTAACAGTCCAGCCGTGAAGACATCTACGGGACATGCCGTTGCCATGGCAACACAATGCCCGCCATGAAACACGGTTTTCTCATAACTTCAGTGAAAATGCTCCAAATGGCCCAAAACTTCACAGGTTTGGTAACAATGCAGCCATCAACGCATCTAAGTGTATTATGGGATGTCATCAAATGCCGTTGGCATGGCGACAGATCATTCGCCATCAAGTTAGTTCAAAAGTTTGCAGTTCAAATATTCTGCTGCTTTTCCAAGCCTTTTTACTTCTTTTCTCTCATCACACATTCAAGCCCCCAGTGTTCATGTATCATTTCAATCTAAATTCTTCACTTTCTTATACATTACATTTCAGCATAGCAGTTTAGCGTCAGCTTTTCAGCATAAAGCATTCCCACTAGCAATTTCTTCAGGAATTGCATTCTCTAGTTCAAACTGATATTCTGTTCAATCCCCTCTCTCATTAGACTCCAGTTTACAACCAGCTGCTCTCACCTTAAAGCTAACGCACACATAACAATCTGGGGAGGGGAACGTGGATTTTGGGACTGCTTGTCCATTTTTTCAATAAAATATAATGAAAAGTATTTATACAAACGTAGAAAAAGTAGCTTTACATCCATTTTGTAGTCTATTTAAACTCTATATTTGTGCCCTTTTTCTGCTTTGACTTCCTGTCCTGCAACTTCTACTCAATCATTTCCTCCTTTCATTATTATTATTCATTATTTGTATTTCTTGTATTTGCTTTGATACTGTGGATAAACAAGGTATCTTATTTATTTATTTTCCTGTTTTATTATTATTATTAATTCTTCTTACCTTTTGTATTGATCCACTTTCAATGTAATTAATTATTGATTATTTGTATTTGATGAAGCCGTGCTCCTTATCGTCCCATTAGCGACTCATCTCAGTGTTTTCTTCTCTTTTGAACTTTATCTGTCAGATTGAATCAGAGCGAGAAAAGAGCAACGCTCCTGCTGTCACCCCTCCAGGTGAAACACACACACACACACACACACACACACACACACACACACACACACACACTCACTCACTCACTCACTCACTCACTCACTCACTCACTCACTCACTCACTCACTCACTCACTCACACACACACTTTGTAAGGATGATTTTTTCTCCAACAGTCAACAAGAAACTGAAGAGCCCAGAACCAATGTCTGAGGAAGAGGAGGAGAAATCTTCATCAGAGAGGAAAGGAGTCAAGAGGAAAGGGGACGAGGAAGAGGAGGAGGAAACCAATCAGGGAACAAGTGAAGGAAACAAGGAGGTGAGGATAGAAAAAAACAATACATTTCAATTCATAAATAAGCAGATTGACTACAATGAAATATCATCCTCCTTTACACACTTTCAACACAAAGACTACACCTATCTTTTCAAACGTCAGTATGAGAGAGTCCTTCAGTGTGTAGCATGCTCCCCCAGTGAGCCCAGAACCTGCCCCACACATCCAGAACCCTCTGCAGATGGTGGATCAGTGTGTAGCATGCTCCCCCAGTGAGCCCAGAACCTGCCCCACACATCCAGAACCTCTGCAGATGGTGGATCAGTGTGTAGCATGCTCCCCCCTCAGACGCGCTGCCACCAGCCTTCATTTCCGTTCTGCTTTTTATTTTGGCTACTTGCATTCTTTGAGTTGTTTAATGCAGAACATGGACACCTGACTTATGAAACAAAAACACTGTGTTTCCTTTCAACTGAAGCTTAAACTCAAACAGCATTATAGTAGTCTGTGTAGCCCTGCCTTCATATAGTGGGAATGCTGATACAGCATTCCAACTATATGTTATGCTACGGACAAAACGTTTATTATTATTATTCCGCCAACTTATTTTGTCCGTCTTCTCCTCCCACATTCAAGATCGCAGAAACTCTGTTCAAACATCAAAACGTTCAGCTCGGTCGGGAATCGGGCGCTATTACTTTTCTCATTCATAACTTTCATAATTCCAGAGATACATCCCATAATACATCCCATTTTTAACCATTGAAGTCAATGGAGATATTCTTCAGACTTCAACAAATCTTCATGCGACTTCAACTGCTAACTGTTCATTCATACTTTCACTCAGAAACCTCATTCCAACTTTAAAATGTTACACATCTTTCTGACATTATTCATGTAACACAACTTTTAAATCTGATTCTTACTTTTAGAGATATTAAACATTGTTCAGACCTTGGAAGAGGCTTTCTTCAGATTTTAACATTAACTAGAGTGCGTGATGTCACAGCTAGAGGGTAGGAAATCGATAGTTACGTCTGTAACTACGGTTCTATGAGTCCCGGATGACCGCCAGAGGCGGTGCTTTTAGCACTGGATATGTCCATCGTGCGCATGCGCAGTACGAGTACCAATATCAACAAAGTCACCTGTGACCCACGTGACACCGGCTATATCAGCCAGTGTCATCAGAGGATCTGTTCCCAGAATCTTCTCGCGAGCACACAAGATTCTGAGTGACAGGAAACTCTGGCGGTCATCCGGGACTCATAGAACCGTAGTTACAGACGTAACTATCGTTCTATTTCGTCCCTACTGACCGCCAGAGGCGGTGCTTTTAGCACTGGATGACTTATACCAACCATGTCATGAAGAATCCAGCCCTGGCTCACTACTGGAAGCAGCGGAGCTCGGCAAAAGGACCATGCCCAAAGAATGGGGAGTGGCGACATTAACCCGATAACTGGAGAATGTGCCAGAAGACGCCCGCGACGCCGCGGCGCAGATGGTCTCCAGGGGCGCCCCTCTCAGGGCAGCCCAAGATGTTGAGATGCTCCTTGCAGAGTGGTATCTCAGCCCAGATGGCAAGGGGCGGCCACTGGCCCCGTAGGCATGTGAGATGGTATCGACAACCCAGTGGGGCAGCCACTGGTAGAGGGCACACCTCCTTTAGTGCCGCTATGGCAAAAACAAGAGTTGCTCCGACTGCCGTATACAGGCAGTAGCCTCGATATTCGCCCTTTGGGCACCCACAGGGCACAGCCACTTCGACGTGCCGTTCTCCCGAATGTCAAAGCGTGCCAGCTGGGCAGGCTGATTGAAGTGGGTTTGTGGAAGCACCCTGGGCAGGAATGCCAAGGGCAACACCTGAGAGTCCCACCTGGGGCATGTATCGTTTATGGAGAGGACATGTAACTCCCCAATTTGCCTCCCTGAGGCCATGGCAAGCAGAAATGCTGCCTTCGTGGGCAGCCACCAAAAGCCAGGGGCTCGAAGGGAGGAGATGATAGGGCATCCGGCAGCAGGGGCAGGTCCCAAGCCGGAGCCCTCGGGGTGCTAGGGGGACGCTGCCGTAAAGCCCCTCTTCAGGAAGAGGGACACCGACCTGAGGCACCCCGCCGTGGCGCCGTCGACCCGAACATGTCGGGCAGAAATAGCAGCCACATAAATTCAGAGTGGAGTGAGAACGCCCACTATCTAGAAGGGACTGCCGTCTGGGCAACAGTGTACCTGCTGTCCCAAGGAACATGCATATTCTTGCCCCTCAGTTGGGGTAGAAAGTACGTGAGTGCAAGCTGCACAGCCCGAAGCTCTAGCACGCTGACATGGCGTGCACCCTCCTGGGCAGACCACTGACCCTGAGCGGTCCTGCCCTGCCGCACTGCACCCCACCCTAAGAGACATGCACCTATGGTGACGGTCTCCTGGCGGGATGGGATGGCGCCCATGGGCACGCCCATCAGGAGATAGACCCTGCCCCTCCGGCGTGACAGAGAGTGGAGACAACGCTGCAACGCTCTGACTTTCCTGTGCCTGTGCCACTTGGCATCCAAGAGAAGGCTGATCAGCCACATCTGCATGGGGCACAACGACAGCGGGCCTAAGGGCCCAACGGCTGAGGCAGCCGTCAGTCTGCCCAAGGGCCGGAGGAACTGAATATCAGGCACCCTCTTGCGAGGAAGTAGGCATCCCTAAAGTCCACGGTTGCGAACCACTCCCACTGTGCATGTGCTGCGGTCAGCATATGGAATGGCAGCACCTCCAGGAATCTGTCGATTCCTCTGAGGTCCAAGAGCAGGTGAAATCCGCCGACTTTCTTGGCCACGAGAAAGTACGCAGAGTAGAACCCCCTGGGCTAAGCAGAGGGTCTACTGGCTCGATTGCCTCCTTGGGCAGAAGGACGGACAACTCTTGGGCTAGAGCTAGGGCATCTGCCGGATCGCTGACGACTGTCATTTTGGCCCGGCCGAAGGCTAGGGGCCGGAACTGCGGTTCGTACCCCTGGGTTAAGGTGAAAACCACCCAAGGGCCGGAAGTACAGACAGCCCAGTAGCTGAGCTGCTGCTGGGGGGAGGCCGGTAAGGCTCTGAGGCACGAGGCCGCCTAGAAGGCCGGCAGCCGGGGGCACAACGGATGAGTGGGCCGCTGGGACCTGCGCAGACCACCACTGTAAGCTGGTGGCTGAGTGCGGCTGCTAGAGGGGCCCCTGGGCCTGCTGGGAGTGGGCACAGGCCTATAAAGACCCGAGAGCTGCTGCCTGGTCTGCCTAGCTTGCAGGCCAAACAGCTCCCCTGACTCGACTGGCACACTACGGAGGACATGTCTCCGACAGTGGTGACTAAGCAGGCCAAACCTGGCGACGAGTCTGCACCAAAAGGACATGACTCGTCCCAATTCCCTAGCATTAGGGCAAAGGCTTGCAGTGATGCATCACTGAGGCCCAGCAAAGAAGGCTCAGCCGGAGCCTGCTGCAGAGAGGTAGAGACAGCCAGTATCAGATGGGAGAGGGAGTTCCCGTGCCGCTGTGTCGTAGGCCTTACAGAGCAGCTCGTTTGTGACCCTGCACTGAGGCCGAGGGCGCCTGGCATCCGGGGCCAGAATCAGGGGGAGGCGATGGCAGGCTCAATGGATGGCAAGCGACCCAGCCCCACCCTCGCCGGATCCTGCATGGCAGCAGAGTGGGAGAGGGCCCTGGTGTGTCTCTAGCATGCATGGAGCTCCCTCAGGTACTCCTCTAAAGGAGGAACAGTGGGAATGAAAGGGGCAGGGTTATGCCTGAAGAAGGCGCTAGCCTGGGTCGGCCTGCGGAACCTGAAGCTGCAAGCGTACCAGGGCCGCACGAATAATGGCCGCCATGGAGCCGTCCTCCGTGCCCTGCAAAGAGCTCTGAGCAGAGGAGTGGGGAGCCTCTTCGGGGGTGAGCGGGGCCCCGCCCCCCCCTTTTCAAGAAGAGGTTCAGCCGGAGCCGCTAGCGACATGGCATCCTCAAGCAGAGGTGTGGCAACCGAAGGCGGGCCAGGCGGCAAGCTAGTAGCCCCCACACCGGCCCCTGGCTGAAGGGCCAACAGGAGCGGCTTTGTCTGCTCCATGATGGCAGCTAACCGATCCACCTTAGGGGACAGCCCACATGAATGAGCCATTCTGTGGGTAGCCAGATGCAGCGTAGCCGGGAGCGGGTGCGGGAACACAGCCTGCACCAGCTACCTGTTTAACGGAAAGAGTAGAGCGGTGCTGCTACTCGCCGAACAGAAAGAGGGATGTAATTACACCCACGTTACCGGCAGCGGAGAGGGCGAGAGCGCTGCCTTCGCCTAGCTGGATTAATAAACAAGGCAGTCTAGCGTCTACCAGGAGCGGGGGCGAGAACACTGCCTTCACTGGTTAAGTTCGAGACGAATGCCAGATGCAGCGTAACCGGGAGCGGGTGCGGGAACACCGCCTTCACCAGCTACCTGCTGAACCGAAAGAGTAGAGCAATGCTCCTACTCGCCGAATACAAAGAGGGATGTAACTACACCCACGTTACCAGCAGAGGGAGCGGGAGCGAGAGCACTGCCTTCACCTAGCTGGATTAACGAACAAGGCAGTTTTAGCGTCTACCAGGAGCGGGGGCGAGAGCACTGCCTTCACTGGTTAAGTTTGAGACGAATGCCAGATGCAGCGTAACCGGGAGCGGGGTGCGAGAACACAGCCTTCACCAGTTACCTGCTGAACGGAAAGAGTAGAGCATGCTCCTACTCGCCGAACACGAGAGGGGTGTAATGTCCTACACCCACGTTACTAGCAGAGGGAGCGGGGAGCGAGAGCACTGCCTTCACCTAGCTGAGTAAATGAAAGTGCAAGGCTACTAGCAGAGGGAGCGGGGAGCGAGAGCACTGCCTTCACCTAGCCGAGTAAACGAAGCACGGAGCTACCAGCAGAGGGAGCGGGAGCGAGAGCACTGCCTTCACCTAGCTGGATTAAATAAAGAAGTTCAACAGGACAGCTTAGCCGGGCGGCTGCTGCTAGAATCAAGTACACGTCTACCAGGAGCGGGGGCGAGAACACTGCCTTCACTGGTTGAGTCAGAGACAAATGCCAGATGCAGCGTAACCGGGAGCGGGTGCGGTAACACAGCCTTCACCGGCTACCTGCTGAACGGAAAGAGTAGAGCACTGCTCCTACTCGCCGAACACAGAGGGGGATGTGAATGACCTACACCCACGTTACTAGCAGAGGGAGCGGGAGCGAGAGCACTGCCTACACCTGGCTAGATTAAACGAAGAAGCTTAACAGGGCAGCTTAGCCAGGCAGCTGCTGCTAAGAATCAAGCAGCACGCCGAACACGCCAGATGTTAGCCAAGTGGCCGCTGCTAATAGCCAGAGTGATACGTTACAGGGCAACGTTACCGGGAGCGGGAGCGAGAGCACTGCCTTCACCAGCTGAGTTAAATAATGAAGCTAAACGGTCCATGCAAGGTGTTAGTCAAGCGGCTGCTGCTAACAATCAAGCGAAATCAAGTCAAAAAACACAATGTTTAAGACCAGATAACTAGCTTCCAAAGAAGAGAACAGCACAGAGCTGTAGTTACAGTAGTAACCATGGCCAGCCTACACGGCCTAGAACCGTAGTTACAGTAGTAACTATGGACAGTACTTGCACGGCTTAGAACCGTAGTTACAGTAGTAACTATGGCCAGTACTTACACGGCTTAGACCGTAGTTACAGTAGTAACTATGGCCAGTATTTACGCGGCGTAGAACCGTAGTTACAGTAGTAACATGGCCAGTACTACGCGGCTTAGAACCGTAGTTACAGTAGTAACTATGGCCAGTACTTACGCGGCTTAGAACCGTAGTTACAGTAGTAACTATGGCCAGTATTTACGGCGTAGACCGTAGTTACAGTAGTAACTATGGCCAGTACTTACGGCTTAGAACCGTAGTTACAGTAGTAACTATGGCAAAAGTAACCGTGGCCGGTGAATGGCCACACATGCGGAGCACACAGCACACACAGTGAAGATTGTTCTCCGCATCTACCCATCCTAGTGCTAGGAGACTAGCACTAGGAGTGGTAAATACAACAATATAGCGCTACTGCAGTCGCTGAGAATGAAGCTAATTAGCTTCTAAGGAATAGAACAGCCCGCAAGAACCATAGGCCATGGTTACAGCAGTAACCATGCCGTAGTTGCATGGCCTAGGACCGTAGTTACAGTAGTAACTCTGGCCAGAACTTACCTTACTCTGCACCTAACAAAAAACAGGCAAATTATGGCACTGTGGGCTTTCCATACGAATTAAATGATAGACACAGCGAAAGCTGGGAACTCAATGCTAAAGATAGCTCGGGCACAACGCCACAAGCAGAACTTTCGAAAGAGCATCATAGGGCAACTTTATGGGAGAGGAGGCGAGAACACTGTCGTCACCAGAAAGTAGCCCGACAATAACAAGACAGCAATCAGGACAATTTAGCTGGGAGAGGGTGCGGGAACACAGCCATCACCACAAATTGACACGAACCTGTCCGTCGAGGCTCTGCACGGCGCACCGCCGGCCACAGTCCTGGAGGACGCGTTAACACCCGTAGCTCCGACTATCAGTCGCGAAGCTCCCCGCGGCCAGCTGTATGCAGAGAAATCCCTCAGATCAAACGTTCAAACCTGAACGCTGTAGGCTGCAAGAATGCAGCCACGGTACTCTCGCGCAGCGAGAAGATGAAAGGAACAGATCCTCTGATGACACTGGCTGATATAGCCGGTGTCACGTGGGTCACAGGTGACTTTGTTGATATTGGTACTCGTACTGCGCATGCGCACGATGGACATATCCAGTGCTAAAAGCACGCCTCTGGCGGTCAGTAGGGACGAAATAGAACTTGAAATGTGCCTTCATATTTTTTTTAAACTGCCATAATTCCCAAACCCTACATTCCTGAGACATAATTTTTCATGACAACGTAGGAAAACATCTCGTAGCTTGAAAAATGACAAATAATTAAGCAAAAATAATTAAACAAAATGCCTCTTGAGGGCATGAAGTGACAAAAACGTTCAACATGTCTCCATTAAAACCCATTGTAATTTCAGGCAGATATTTCCTCACAGCAGCAGCCGCACACCTTTCTTAAACTGCCAAAAAGGCCACATTATTAACCCGAAAGTACACAAAAATTACACTTCAGATACTCAACTTCCTTGACATGCTTCACGTTTTGATATTTCACAGATATCTGTTATCGTTCTTCCACAAACGTTCACATGTAAGAGGTTTATCTCTCATTCAGAACAATGCAAACCTTTGATCTCTTCAGAGCTCGTTAGCTCAACTATAAACACCTGTGTAATGGAACACGATGATGTCATCACTCCAACTGACAGCGTCCGTTCTAACGGTACGTCCACACAGCAGCGTTAAAAAAAATCTTCCAACGCTTCTGCCCATTCACTTTGAATGGGGTGACGTCACTTTGCCTCACTTTTCGCCAAACTGCATTGGGGAAGCAAGCGGAGCTTTCCAGGCATCTCAGGCTTCAAAGTTGAGCAATGTTCAACTTTTGAAGCTTCTGAAGCTTTCGGGGAAGCGTCAACCATCAAATCATATGCCAGTACAAGCTCTAGCCAATCGAACCGCTGCTTGTGTCTCAGGGGCGGGAGATTCATGTGATTTGTTGTTGGTCGAGCTTCAGACACGCCCGCCGGCAAGCTTTTTCCAAAGCCGCTGTGTGGACGGGCCGTAACTGTTCATTTCATACTCACACACTCTCTCTCTCTCTCTCTCTCTCTGACACACACACTCTCTCTCTCTCTCTCTCTCTCTCTCTCTCTCTCTCTCTCTCTCCTCTCTCTCTCTCTCTCTCCCTCTCTCTCTCTCTCTCTCTCTCTCACACAATGTTCAAACGGCCCAAAACTTCACAGGTTGGTAACGATGCAGCCATCAACGCATCTAAGCATAGTTGGGTGTCATCAAATGCCGTTGCCATGGCGACAGAACCACTCGCCATGAAACAAGATGTGCTGTTAGTCCAACGGACACGGTCCAATCGTCCCCCAATCTCATTGTATATCACCGGTCCATGGCTCAACAGCTCTACGCCAAATCTGAGATCTCACCATATGCCAGTTTTCCATGGAAACGCATCCCTCGCCAAAAACATGATGTCGCTATAACTCCTATGAAAATGTTCAAAAAGTGCTCAAACTTCACATGTGTGCTAACAGTCCAGCCGTGAAGACATATACGGGACATGCCGTTGCCATGGCAACACAATGCCCGCCATGAAACACGGTTTTCTTATAACTTCAGTGAAAATGCTCCAAATGGCCCAAAACTTCACAGGTTTGGTAACGATGCAGCCATCAACGCATCTAAGCGTGTTATGGCATGTCATCAAATGCTGTTGGCATGGCGACAGATCATTCGCCATCAAGTTAGTTCAAAGTTTGCAGTTCAAATATTCTGCTGCTTTTCCAAGCCTTTTTACTTTCTTTTCTCTCATCACACATTCAAGCCCCCAGTGTTCATGTATCATTTCAATCTAAATTCTTCACTTTCTTCTAACATTACATTTCAGCATAGCAGTTTAGCGTCAGCTTTTCAGCATAAAGCATTCCCACTAGCAATTTCTTCAGGAATTGCATTCTCTAGTTTGAGATGACACTCATATCTCAAGTATAAAAACACTTATGTTGCGTCTTGTATTGATTTGTACAAAGTAGCAGGAAATGGAAATACTCAAGTAAAGTACAAGTATATACACGTTTATATGAATGGTCTTTATTTGAACTGCTGGTTTATATGAAAAGGAATACTTTGTTTTTTAGTAAATTAGTAATATTATCCCATAATTTGCAACATCATTTTTGTTCCTTTTGATTTAACACTTGATTATATTTCACATCATTCATCCACATCTGTGAAGTAAACTAAAGGGATTAAATACATGTAGTGGAATAAAAGTACACCATGTACCTCTGAACTGTAGTGGAGTAGAAGTAGCATACAATGTAAATACTCAAGTAAAGTACAAGTACCTCTATGGTTGTACTTAAGTACAGTATTGAGTAAATGATCGCGTTTTGATCTCCGGAGACTTCAATGTCCATGTGTGTTGCGAGTCCAAACCTCTGGTTAGGGACTTTTTAAATCTCCTTGATTCTTTTGGTCTCGTTCAGTCCGTGGCTGGCCCAACACACGAAAAAGGACACACTTTGGACTTAGTATTACATTTGGACTGTCTGTATCTGTGGATGAAATATGTGCAGCAACGCGTATACTCAAACCATTTACCGGTTCTGTTTACAACCTACATCCCTTCCGCAGGAGTCGAATCACGTGCCCCGGCGCGTCGTCTGCGTTTGATTAACCCCTTGACTGCCTCACAGTTCTCTGATGTTTTTTAATGCTTCTCTGATCTGTAAATTAGATGTGAACTGTGCTTTTAATGCTGATGAGCTTATCTCCATGTTTGACTCGACATGCAACTAATACTGGATTCTGTTGCTCCTTTTACGCTTAGACGCACCAAAGTTCTCTCAGAGCCGTGGCTCAATGACTGTACTCGTGCTCTCAGACGTGCTTGCAGGCGTGCAGAGAGAAAATGGAAAAAGGATAAACTCCATGTCTCCCTAGAAATCCTTGGTTTTTAAAGACTTAGAAAGGGTTATTAACGCCTTTGTAACCTCGAGACTGGACTATTGCAACGCTCTGTATGTGGGTATGGACCAGGCCTCAATTAAACGCTTACAGCTAGTCCAAAACGCTGCTGCACGTTTGCTGACTGGCCACAAAAAGCGTGACCACATCACCCCTATTCTGGCCTCACTACACTGGCTTCCAGTTCGGTCAGAATTGATTTTAAAATCCTTGTATTTGTTTTCAAAGCACTAAATGGGCTGGCTCCGGCCTATATAGCTGAACTCCTCCAGCGCTACACCCCAGCCAGAGCTTTAAGGTCTGCTGACCAGCTGCTGCTAGTAGTGCCCAAGACCAGGCTTAAAACCAGAGGGCACCGAGCCTTCTCAGCAGCTGGCCCTAGGCTCTGGAACACTCTGCCCCTCCATGTGAGGTCGGCCCAGACCCTAGGGGTTTTTAAATCTAAACTAAAAACACACTTCTTCTCTCTGGCCTTCTAGTTAGAGCGGAGCACGACTCCTGACTTTTCCATGTGTTTATTTTTATTTGTTTTTAAGATATATCTGTTGTAATTTATTGTCGTTTATTGTGATTGTAGTAATGTGTTTTTATTACATGTACAGCACTTTGGCTCGACCAAAAATCGCTTTTAAATGTGCTATAAATAAAACCTGATTTGATTTGATTTGATAAATGTACTTCCCACCTCTGCTGCTAAGCTACTTCTTAGCTGTAGATTGGTTTTGTGTTGACTGTAGTGTTAATACTTATTCCAGAGACCCAGCAGGAGAAGGAGCACTGAGAGCAGCATGGAGGAAAACAAAGAGACCCCCAGACCTCAGGTCAGTGTTCACTTCATCACTATATTCCTAACACTGTTATCCCTTACACTGGGGGACATTTGGGTTATTTAAGGACTTTAAACCTGTACTTTTATTTAAAGGGCCCATGTCATGGCCATTTCCACAGATCATAATTCCATTGTTGGTATACTAAAATAGATTTATAGTGTGCATTTTCCAAACTCTCATTGGTTTCTCATACAGCATCTCTGTAAAGTGTGTGTATTCACCGGTATTCACTCTCTCCACTAAACGACTCGTTGCAGCTCTTGCCCCCCCCTCCCTGTGAGCCCAGTGTGTTCTGATTAGTCAACCACCAGAGAGGCTCCGCCCATGTCTAACAGTGCTTTTTTCGGCTCGCTCTCAGAACATCAGTCTTATAATGGCCTCGGTACAGCCGTATATTTTATACGCTAACTAACCGAACTGTACCTACAACTGTTGTTATAGAAGAGTAAGTTATTTTTTACCTGTAATAAACTACTACTGTTTGTTTGATGAGAAATCAAATCATGGTTTGCTATATATGACTGATAGTTATAGGAGCAAATCATTCAGAGAAGAAAGGCTACTAAGTATTTCCATCAAACTTTATTTCTAGAAATGTACAAAATGAACATGTGTAAATATACATATATACACTGTATATCATCCATTCCTCCCCTTATAGGCGTTTTCGGCATCTTGCCTATCGCAGCTTTGTAAGCGGCTGCCGGGGCTTTTTAGGACGAGGCATCAGAGTGGTCATCCCGTGTGTGTGTTGTCCGCCAGATACGCCAGGAGTTTCCTGATCTGGCTGGACGAAATCAAATGCAAATCACAAAATATTAGAGAAACTTAGTTGTTTTAGATTCGTTAGTAGTAGTTGTGGTAGGAGTGTGTATCTATCTAATCTATCTATCTAATCAACACAGTTAGCTTGCCAGCTAATATGCTAACCTACGTTTGCTAGTTGTTCAGTGTAATATGCCAATCTACTATACAGCTAGTCTAGGCTAGCAAGAACATGTTTACAATTGCAATCTTATACGGGTAGTCTGCTACGTTCGGTCAATCATTGTAGCTGGCATGAAAACAATGTTTTCCCTAGCATGTCTAGCTGTAGGTAGCCTTGTTGTTTAGCTATGTAGCATACACGCTATGAACGGTAGCTCGGTAGCATACACGCCAGGAACGCCAACTATAATGTACTGACCGTACGGTAAATCACCCGGAGTATACTGTCTGAGTATTTCGTGTTTGATTGCAGACATTCTCCAGCTATCAGATACATGTAAGGCCATCTGCTAACATTGGAGATGGAAACGCTAGCAACTTAGTTAGCCCAGTTAGCATTGCTCGCACACACACAGACACACACATGCTGGAGGAGCAGACAGGTTTGGCGATAAAGCTAGAACAAGCGAAACTCATCCTGAGCACACAAAACACTCACAGCCGAAGTAAAAACAATAAGTGTGGCTTGATATTGTTACGTAATTGCTTTGTTACGTGAAAGGCTGGCAGAGGGTGCGGCCATAGCTCTGGGCGTGGCTACTGGGTATCCCTACGTAGCGATACCCAGGAAGTAAACAATGGAAAATGAGAAATCTCCAACGAGGTGTTTTGGGGAGGTATTTCTGTGTTAGAGTTTACTCTTTCTACTTTAAAGAGTCCACTCCTGCTGATGTTCAGGTGTATATCAGTAGTGTCTCTACTTTAAAGAGTCCTCTCCTGCTGATGTTCAGGTGTATATCAGTAGTGTCTCTACTTTAAAGAGTCCTCTCCTGCTGATGTTCAGGTGTATATCAGTATGTAGTGTCTCTACTTTAAAGAGTCCTCTCCTGCTGATGTTCAGGTGTATATCAGTATGTAGTGTCTCTACTTTAAAGAGTCCTCTCCTGCTGATGTTCAGGTGTATATCAGTATGTTGTGTCTCTACTTTAAAGAGTCCTCTCCTGCTGATGTTCAGGTGTATGAGTGTCTCTACTTTAAAGAGTCCTCTCCTGCTGATGTTCAGGTGCATATCAGTATGTAGTGTCTCTACTTTAAAGAGTCCTCTCCTGCTGATGTTCAGGTGTATATCAGTATGTAGTGTCTCTACTTTAAAGAGTCTCTCCTGCTGGTGTTCAGGTGTATATCAGTATGTTGTGTCTCTACTTTAAAGAGTCCTCTCCTGCTGATGTTCAGGTGTATGTAGTGTCTCTACTTTAAAGAGTCCTCTCCTGCTGATGTTCAGGTGTATATCAGTATGTTGTGTCTCTACTTTAAAGAGTCCTCTCCTGCTGATGTTCAGGTGTATATCAGTATGTAGTGTCTCTACTTTAAAGAGTCCTCTCCTGCTGATGTGCAGGTGTATAGCAGTATGTAGTGTCTCTACTTTAAAGAGTCCTCTCCTGCTGATGTTCAGGTGTATATCAGTATGTAGTGTCTCTACTTTAAAGTCCTCTCCTGCTGATGTTCAGGTGTATATCAGTATGTATGTCTCTACTTTAAAGAGTCCTCTCCTGCTGATGTTCAGGTGTATATCAGTATGTAGTGTCTCTACTTTAAAGAGTCCTCTCCTGCTGATGTTCAGGTGTATATCACTATTTAGTGTCTCTACTTTAAATAGTCATCTCCTGCTGATGTATCAGGGTGTAATCAGTATGTAGTGTCTCTACTTTAAAGAGTCCTTTCCTGCTGATGTTCAGGTGTATATCAGTATTGTAGTGTCTCTACTTTAAAGAGTCCTCTCCTGCTGATGTTCAGGTGTATATCAGTATGTAGTGTCTCTACTTTAAAGAGTCCTCTCCTGCTGATGTTCAGGTGTATATCAGTATGTAGTGTCTCTACTTAAAAGAGTCCTCTCCTGCTGATGTTGCAGGTGTATAGCAGTATGTAGTGTCTCTACTTTAAAGAGTCCTCTCCTGCTGATGTTCAGGTGTATATCAGTATGTAGTGTCTCTACTTTAAAGAGTCCTCTCCTGCTGATGTTCAGGTGTATATCAGTATGTAGTGTCTCTACTTTAAAGAGTCCTCTCCTGCTGATGTTCAGTGTGTATATCAGTATGTAGTGTCTCTACTTAAAGAGTCCTCTCCTGCTGATGTTCAGGTGTATATCACTATTTAGTGGCTCTACTTTAAAGAGTCATCTCCTGCTGATGTTCAGGTGTATATCAGTATGTAGTCTCTACTTTAAAGAGTCCTCTCCTGCTGATGTTCAGGTGTAATTCAATATGTAGTGTCTACTTTAAAGAGTCCTCTCCTGCTGATGTTCAGGTGTATATCAGAATGTAGTGTCTCTACTTTAAAGAGTCCTCTCCTGCTGATGTTCAGGTGTATATCAGTATGTAGTGTCTCTACTTTAAAGAGTCCTCTCCTGCTGATGTTCAGGTGTATATCACTATTTAGTGTCTCTACTTTAAAGAGTCATCTCCTGCTGATGTTCAGGTGTATATCAGTATGTAGTGTCTCTACTTTAAAGAGTCCTCTCCTGCTGATGTTCAGTGGTATATCACTATTTAGTGTCTCTACTTTAAAGAGTCATCCTCTGATGTTCAGGTGTATATCAGTATGTAGTGTCTCTACTTTAAAGAGTCCTCTCCTGCTGATGTTCAGGTGATATAACAGTATGTAGTGTCTCTACTTTAAAGAGTCCTCTCCTGCTGATGTTCAGGTGTATATCACTATTAGTGTCTCTACTTTAAAGAGTCATCTCCTTCTGATGTTCAGGTGTATATCAGTATGTAGTGTCTCTACTTTAAAGAGTCCTCTCCTGCTGATGTTCAGGTGTATATCACTATTTAGTGTCTCTACTTTAAAGAGTCATCTCCTTCTGATGTTCAGGTGTATATCAGTATGTAGTGTCTCTACTTTAAAGAGTCCTCTCCTGCTGATGTTCAGGTGTATATCAGTATGTAGTGTCTCTACTTTAAAGAGTCCTCTCCTGCTGATGTTCAGGTGTATATCAGTATGTAGTGTCTCTACTTTAAAGAGTCCTCTCCTGCTGATGTTCAGGTGTGTATCAGTATGTAGTGTCTCTACTTTAAAGAGTCCTCTCCTGCTGATGTTCAGGTGTATATCACTATTTAGTGTCTCTACTTTAAAGAGTCATCTCCTTCTGATGTTCAGGTGTATATCAGTATGTAGTGTCTCTACTTTAAAGAGTGCTCTCCTGTATATCAGTGTGTAGTGTCTCTACTTTAAAGAGTCCTCTCCTGTATATCAGTGTGTAGTGTCTCTACTTTAAAGAGTCCTCTCCTGTATATCAGTGTGTTGTGTCTCTACTTTAAAGAGTCCTCTCCTGCTGATGTTCAGGTGTATATCAGTATGTAGTGTCTCTACTTTAAAGAGTCCTCTCCTGCTGATGTTCAGGTGTATATCAGTATGTAGTGTCTCTACTTTAAAGAGTCCTCTCCTGCTGATGTTCAGGTGTATATCAGTATGTAGTGTCTCTACTTTAAAGAGTCCTCTCCTGCTGATGTTCAGGTGTATATCAGTATGTAGTGTCTCTACTTTAAAGAGTCCTCTCCTGCTGATGTTCAGGTGTATATCAGTATGTAGTGTCTCTACTTTAAAGAGTCCTCTCCTGCTGATGTTCAGGTGTATATCAGTATGTAGTGTCTCTACTTTAAAGAGTCCTCTCCTGCTGATGTTCAGGTGTATATCAGTATGTAGTGTCTCTACTTTAAAGAGTCCTCTCCTGCTAATGTCCAGGTGTATATCAGTATGTAGTGTCTCTACTTTAAAGAGTCCTCTCCTGCTGATGTTCAGGTGTATATCAGTATGTAGTGTCTCTACTTTAAAGAGTCCTCTCCTGCTGATGTTCAGGTGTATATCAGTATGTAGTGTCTCTACTTTAAAGAGTCCTCTCCTGCTGATGTTCAGGTGTATATCAGTATGTAGTGTCTCTACTTTAAAGAGTCCTCTCCTGCTGATGTTCAGGTGTATATCAGTATGTAGTGTCTCTACTTTAAAGAGTCCTCTCCTGCTAATGTCCAGGTGTATATCAGTATGTAGTGTCTCTACTTTAAAGAGTCCTCTCCTGCTGATGTTCAGGTGTATATCAGTATGTTGTGTCTCGACTTTAAAGAGTCCTCTCCTGCTGATGTTCAGGTGTATATCAGTATGTAGTGTCTCTACTTTAAAGAGTATGGTAATATGATAGTGAAAACTGAAAGGCTATGTGTCTATATGTATAATATAATATATATAATATTATAATATATAAATTAATAATTAATAATAATATATATATATAATATATAATATTATATATATATATATAATATTATATAATATATATATATTATATAATATATATATAATATATAATATGTATCTATATTTTTATGTGTGGACTTTGCAGCCCACACATAAAATATTCCAATAAAACGAGTTTTATTGTGAATATTACTACTGTGAATGTAGTAAAAAACTGTAAATTATAGTGTCCGTCCAAAATGATTTTTTACAGATAGTGAAAATTACCCTTGGATGATGGTTAGTAGACTAAAAGCTTTAGAATCCAAAGTACAACATATAATAAGTACCCTGTATCAAGATTGATGCAAACAAGTGACATTTGACCTTTTTAGAGAGGTTTAGCCAAACCCCACCTCTGAGGTGATTTGGGTGGAAATGTTTTTTTTTTCCATATCTCTGGCCCCCCTTGGTCGATTTTGATAGTTGACACCTCTTTCTGACCGTTAGAGCCAATAGAATCGAAGGGGGAGGCCCACACACACACATTGTGAAGAGAAGAGGTGGGGGCTGCGCGCATGTAATTTAGCAGCAGAGTGGACCTATCTCTAGCTCTGACATTTGGAAACGAAAAAGCAGTTTTATTGCTTATGGATTATCAGAAATCATTTCAAAGAGGACACAGACACATTGGATGAACCTATGGATTAACTGCAGCATCGTTTTTATCGTTTTAATGCCATTGAAGACCAGTTTTGACCAAGGTAAGCCATGTTAGCATTTCTAGCTACCTAGCTCCACATGTTATGATGTACGCTTTCGTTTATAGCGTCACAAATGTTTATCACTGAGTGTTGAGGTGGGCACCCCAGATTCAGTGTCTCCAGGAGATGCTAATCGAGGGTTGGCTGTGCATCTAGGATAAGTAATAAGGGAGTTAGAGTGAGTTTAGGTGCAGAGATAGGTTACATTTTTTCGCTCGTGGATAATTCAGAGGCTGAGTGTTAGCATTGTGGGGTTTTTTTGGATTTTTTTTTTAAAAAGATCAGTTAGCTGAGTTTCTTCCGTTACATGGATATAAAACATTCATAGTTTATTAAATAGTAAGATTCCTTAGACGTTGTTTCCTGCAAATGACGCGTTTATCCGCCCGTACCGGGGGGCGGTGCGTAACAGGTTAAATAAAGTTCAGATGAGAAAAACTGTTTTTTACATTTTCTTTATTAGATTTTTATGATCAACACAAAATAAATACAGAACCTAAAGTTCTACGGGGAGAATGCTGTTATTTTACAGCTTTCTTCTAACATTTTCCAATCAAACACGTTCAATAAAATGACAGCACAAAATGTTCTGTTGGGAACAATTACTCTGAAAACTTAAAATATAAAGATATTTGTAGAATTATACAACCATTAATGAATACAGCATTTAATATTTAAACATCTACTTATAAACAGTATAAACAAAAAGTAAGTTTAATTTTTTAAGATTACTTTGAAACATTCTCAACTGAAAATAACAGAAATTACAAAATGGCGACATATGTTCACATTGTCCATTTGAAGGAGCAGTGTGCAGGATTTAGTACGTCTAACAATGGTAGGTTCCAACCAATGGATAACTTGTTCACTCACCCTCCTATCCCAAGTTTGTAGAATGTATATTGGCTGCAAAAACTTGAGGCCCAATCATGTTTCCTCTGTCCATTCTGCGCTACTGTAGACGTGGCAGTGCAACCTAGAGGACAAAAAGACAACCATTAGTAAACCATAATGATGAATGTTATTATCAGCAGCTGCCAATAGATCCCCCATCTTGTATGATGGACCTTTGAAGCAGGGTTGGAAACTTAAACACACTATTGACTGTAAAACAGTTCTTGATAGCATCCCAAGGGAATTGATCGAATGCTAAACCCCTTCCAGAAAAAACGACTTTCTAAAACCTTAGAAACTACAACTAGGCGCTGGCACGAATGCATGCTTCAGCTTCCTACCACTTTAAAGCTGTGTGGATGTGGCTCTATGAAGAGTCGTTCATATTTTTCTCATTCATTTAATAAGTTTAGAAGGGGGAACATAGTCTAACAACAGTTTGCTTTTGTTAATGTTACCTCGAGCCAAACTTGTGAGACTTGTTTCTGAAATCCCTTTCTCTTAAAGTGAATACATTAAACAATGGAGCTTAGCCTAAAACTAACCACTGGATTGCTTGTCTAACATGACCTAGTCCATAAATGAGGTAAGGGTGGGAACAATCAAACGCACCCTCCCAGGCACTGCGTGTTAGCGAAGTACAACTGGGATTTCGAAGAGGAAGATATGCTTAATTCTTAATAAAAAAGCAAAAGTAACAAATGAGCACTTGAGTTTTCATTAGCAGCGCCTAGCTACAGCTGCGGAGCTTCGGTCAATACCGCTAACAGTCTATTTCCTTCAAATGGTACATATCGCTGAATCTATATTTTCATCTTCAGTTGATGAAATCTGCATAATGTCCCTGTACAATAAGATTCGAGCATTTTGTAATCCAGTGAGGAAATTCAAGACCAGTAAATATTGACTGATTAAACAACACTGAATAAAATGTTAGTGTTTTCTTCAAACTCAGACTCTCTGCTGCGGCTGTACCTCAAAAGACAAAACAATTCTCTGATGATCTTTGTTGAAAAGGTCTGATTGTCCTGTACATGTACAATGTGGGGTATTTTTAAATACTTTACTAAACCACATTCAATATTATGTTATTTTAGCAGTGATTTGGACCAAGCATGTATGATGTAGTAATACAAAACTGTTTTAGTTCACACACTGTGACATTAGCTAGTCATGTTAGCTTGTAATATATCGAGCAGAGCTAACTAGCAAGTTAGCCAAACGTTAGCGGTTAGCCGTTTATGCTATGCTAGCAGTTGGCTACTGAACATTAACAAACTGGATTCCACTGTAAGAAAGCTGTGAAACTTTACAATAATCTTGGCGACAACACTGTGACACCCCGCTGCATGTTTATATGTAATTCTCCCATGTTGGAGACGAGAGGGTGGCGCAGCAGCACTGCAATAAGCTGTAAGCTAACGTTAGCAGCCACCTGTTAAGCCCGGTTTCCCGGGCGCAACATCTTGCAAGAAACAGCATCTCAGGGCTTCTTAACATTTAACAACCTATTAATGATGCATACCCACTTAACGGGAAGAAACTCAGCAAACTGACGATATTAACAATTTTTACCTGTATATAAGGTATCTGCTCTTAGGCTAGCCCACACTAGTGCTACCCCAGATCCTGCTCCTTTTCTGTGCCCTGCTGTCCTCGACCACTTTGAGCCTGTATCCCTCTCTTCTCTCTCGGATGTAGTCAAGCACCTGCGGCCGACAAACTGCACCTCAGACAGCTTCCCTCTCGCCTTCTCCGAGATGTTTTTGATTCAGTTGGAGCAAGTATTTTATTACACCTCTCTTAGCTCAGGATGTGTCCCAGCTGCCTTCAAACATGCCGTGGTTAAACCACTCCTTAAAAAGAAAAATCTCGACCCCTCCATTCTCGCAAATTTTAGGCCCATCTCCCAGCTTTTTATCAAAAGCCCTGGAGCGAGTAGTCTAAGCCCAGCTGCAGTCTTTTTTTAACCATCCATGGAATCCATGAAAAGTTTCAGTCTGGCTTCAAACCCATGCACAGCACTGAAACAGCGCTTCTAAGAGTTTTTAATGATCTGCTCCTAGCCGCCGACTCAGGTAGCCCAGCTGTCTTGTGCTGTTAGACCTGACAGCTGCTCATTTGACACTGTGGACCATAGCATCCTGCTGTCACGGCTTGAACAGTCCGCTGGCATCACAGCTCCGCCCTTGCATGGTTCAGGTCCTACCTGACAGACCGTAGCTTCTCGGTACAGCTAGGTGCCTTCTCCTCTGCCAAAGCCCTCTTACCTGTGGGGTTCCCCAAGGCTCGATTCTGGGCCCCATCCTTTTTCTACTGTACATACTGCCCTAGGTTCAATACTCACAAAACATAACATTCCATTCCACTGCTACGCCGACGATGTACAGATCTATCTGCCTCTCAAAGCAAATGTCACACACTCACTACTGCAGTGATGGACTGCTTAGCAGAGATAAAATCCTGGCTGAGCAAAAAACTTCCTCAACCTCAACGAGAGCAAGACAGAGGTCATCTTTTTTGGACCGCAACCTCCAGCCTCTCCGGTTGATATTCTGGGCTCTATCAAAAAAAACATCCTCCCCTCGGTCATGAACCTTGGAGTGACCTTCACAGCACTTTTAAATTCGACAAGCAGGTTAGCACCGTAGTAAAATCCTGCTTTTTTAAAATAAGACTATTGGCCAAAACCAAGTCGTATTTATCTTTTAATGACTTAGAAAGGGTTATTAACGCCTTTGTAACCTCGAGACTGGACTATTGCACGCTCTGTATGTGGGTATGGACCAGGCCTCAATTAAACGCTTACAGCTAGTCCAAAACGCTGCTGCACGTTTGCTGACTGGCCACAAAAAGCGTGACCACATCACCCCTATTCTGGCCTCACTACACTGGCTTCCAGTTCGGTTCAGAATTGATTTTAAAATCCTTTTATTTGTTTTTAAAGCACTAAATGGGCTGGCTCCGGCCTATATAGCTGAACTCCTCCAGCGCTACAACCCCAGCCAGAGCTTTAAGGTCTGCTGACCAGCTGCTGCTGGTAGTGCCCAAGACCAGGCTCAAAACCAGAGGGCACCGAGCCTTCGCAGCAGCGGCCCTAGGCTCTGGAACACTCTGCCCCTCCATGTGAGGTCGGCCCAGACCCTAGGGGTTTTTAAATCTAAACTAAAAAACACACTTCTTCTCTCTGGCCTTCTAGTCAGAGCGGAGCACGACTCCTGACTTTTCCGTGTGTTTTATTTTTATTTGTTTTTAAGATATATCTGTTGTAATTTATTGTCGTTTATTGTGATTTGTAGTAATGTGTTTTTATTACATGTACAGCACTTTGGCTCGACCAAAATCGCTTTTAAATGTGCTATATAAATAAAACCTGATTTGATTTGATTACCTAAACAAAATTCAATTCTAACGCCAAGCTCTAAATCAGCACTTAGCGAAAACGGGCTAACGGTAATTGTATTGATTTAGAAAATAATTGTTTTATTGATTTAAACTGACATGCATCCGCTAAGACTACGTAGAGCAACGGCAGGATCTGCTTCGATAGAGTTTTTTTATTACAGATTTGAAAACATCGTTGCTTGCTTTAAAAGTAGCACAATTCATGATGTCAACCTTGGAAAGTATCTAGATATCCCTCCCCTAATGCCAAAGGAACTGTTAACTGAATATGTTTTGCCGTTTGATGGCTGGAACGTTGCGTAAAAAGGACCGCAGCTCCGTGTTGAGGGTTTCTGCCCCGCTACTTATTCGCTGTTTTCTTGTCCCTCTTCTCTTTTTCTTTTCTTCGCTGGGGACTCATCAGCCATTAATCTGTGCTCTCCACATATATTACAATTAATATTAAAATCCTCCATGTTTGTTCTCAGACGGGAGACAATGGAAAACTAAAGACAAGCAAACAGTTTGAAAAGTATACAGTTCAATCGACCGGACTTCTTTCTGCAGATGTGAGCGTCCTTAACAACGGTCAATAAGACAGCGGTCTGTACTACTGGATTAACAACGTGTCACGTGTTCTGAATGGCCAATCAGAATTGAGTATTCAACTAAGCCATGTAATAACAGTATGTAGTGTCTCTACTTTAAAGAGTCCTCTCCTGCTGATGTTCAGGTGTATGTATTTAAACCTGTACTTTTATTTAATGAGAAATCAAACTTGGAACATTGTGGGGTTTATTTTACAGACTCTTATTTTAGTTTTTAGATATATCTGCATCACGTCCTCTCACTGACTCTTTATCTGTCTGTCTTTTTTAGAAACAGATGAGAAGAAAGGAACCAAAACGTTTCAGCTGTGACCAATGTGGGAAAGATTTCACTACATCAGGTAATCTTCAGGTCCATTATCGTATTCACACTGGAGAGAAACCACAGCTGTGACCAATGTGGGAAAACATTTTTCTCAAAAGGCGGCCTTTCATCCCACCAGCGCATCCACACAGGAGAAACCACACAGCTGTGACCAATGTGGGAAAACATTTTCTCAAAAAGGCGGCCTTTCATCCCACCAGCGCATCCACACAGGAGAGAAACCACAGCTGTGACCAATGTGGGAAAAACATTTTCTCAAAAAGGGGCCCTTTCATCCCACCAGCGCATCCACACAGGAGAGAAACCACACAGCAGTGCCAATGTGGGAAAACCTTTGCTTGGAAAAGCACCCTTGAATCCCACCAACGCATTCACAATGGAGAGAAACCACACAGCTGTGAAGTGTGGGAAAACATTTTCTGAAAAAGTTACCCTTGAATACCACCAACGCATTCACACAAGAGAGAAACCATACAACTTTGAAGAGTTTGGGAAAACGTTTGCTCAATCAAGTGATCTCACAGTCCATCATCATATTCACACAGGAGAGAAACCACACAGCTGTGAAGTGTGTGGGAAAACATTTTCTGAAAAAGTTACCCTTGAATACCACCAACGCATTCACACAGTAGAGAAACCATACAACTGAATAGTGTGGGACAACTTTCTCTACATTAGGTCATCTTAAGATCCATCATCGTATTCACACAGAAGAAAAACCATACAGCTGTGAAGAGTGTGGGGAAACCTTTTTCATGGTGGTAATCTTAGATCCCACGCACACTCACTCTGCCTCCATCTGATCCTTTTCTGAGTCAAGCTAGCATTCCTCCTGCTTTTCTCCAAATGTAAAGCTGACCAACAGTGACTTTACGTTCTAATAAACATGTTTTTTATGGACTACATTCAGACCTCCCAAAACCCTGCTGTCCTCACACACTTAGCTCTATATGAGAGTGCTCTGGTTAATGAAAATGTTTTTTGATTTGGATAAAGCAGCCTTATACTGTTGCTGCGATGCTGAACGTAACAATGATCTGTCTACCAGCAGCCTGTGAATGAGACGTTTAGGGAACATCTGTAAATAGAAGCATCTCTTGATCTTTTCCATACATTTCTTAACATGGTCTGTATATATTATACTTCCTAATCAATTATCTGTTATGTGTGCTGATGCAATTTCAGTGAGCATCAAGTTCAGAATGTTTGTTGCCACACACCGTATTTGCTTCTGTGTGTGACGTTCACTGAATAGTTTTTATTCTACGTTTATGTTCAATTGAAATGTTTGAGTTGCCTTTTTGGTACTTTTTTATTTATTACTTCAAGTGATGTTCAAAACACTAAGACACGTTTGGTATGAGAAGTGATAAAGTACATTTGTGACGTTCTTGTTTGTTAGTGAAACTCTGATATAATATTATCTCATGTTCATTCTTTGACTTCATTGTGACGGCCGTTAGTTCTCTGTGTTCTCAGTAAATGTGATTCTTGCTGCTGTAATAATCTGAGCTGTAAACTTAAAACTTGTTTTCTAGTTTCTCATTAAACTTGTTGACACAAAGAGACTCTTTGACTCATTGGAAACTGTTTAATGATTTATAATTACTTACAATCACTTTGTATTAGGTTTTTATGAATGGTCTTTATTTGAACTGCTGCTAGAAAGAGTAAAAGAGGACAGAAGCCGCGTTCACACCGGAGTACTTTTCACCGTACTTTTCGCGTTTAGTTCCGTTAGTACCCCTTATGTCGCGTTCACACCAAAAAGAGCACTTAACTTTTACCCCCATCTTTAGAGCCCCTGAGAGATCGTACTTTCCTGTGGGAAAAAAGTGCCCCAGTTCTGATTGGCTGGGCGAATTGCAAACCACGCCCCGTACAACTGTGAAATGTTTTGTAGAGCCGCCATTGTTTTTCCTCGCTACAAAAACCCAGCGCACCGACGGAGACGGAGAGTAGTTTGTTTTTGAAAGCAGTTTGGCAAGCATCAAGAAATCATCGGAGCGGTGGAGTGATGAGGAGGTGTCGGAGCTTCTGGAGATCTACGCCGAGGACGCGACCCAGGGAAAGCTACTGAAGCCAGTTCAGTAGCTTTCACTCGACCTGGGGATCGTGCACAGCGCCACGGCATACCGGCTAAAATAAAGAAACTCAGGCAGGACTACAAACAAATTAAAGACTATTATAACAAGAGTGGTAACGACCGGAAGACCAGTAAATGGTACGAGCGCTTGGATGCTCTGCTAGGCCACAGACCTTTTCTCCCGACAGCATCGAGCGATGCTGTGGGAGGCCGCTCAAACGGCGGATTCAGTGGCCAACGATGGCGACCACGACGAAGGTAAAATCAACTACATGCACTGGGGTTTTAATCTGCACAATAATGGTCTCAGATGTACTTTTATTTGCTCAGTAGATCGAGCTAGCCATGCTAGGCTGAACTGGCTAACACCGGCCCCGAGCTAGCTAATAACATCTAGCTAGCTAGATATTCTCGGCCGCTATGAAAACGTTTTGACTTGTGAATAACTGTGCAGTGTTTCTGTAATTTGCGTCACTAACTCATGGCACTAATCGTGTGTTTCAGGCGAGGATGGACAACTCTCGGGATTGGAAACAAGCGAGCTTTGCCTTCTAGATCACAGCGCTTGCTCGTCCCCCTTTCCAGCAACCAAACGCAAAGGTACACACACTGTAACTTGGTCTTGAAAGAACGTTACGCATCGAACTGATGTTCACAATCATGTTTATTTCCTTCTTGGTACAATTATGAAACAGCGTGAAAACGTATTCGCCTAGACCGGCATTTACAAATGTTCGCGCCTTTTTACTCTCTCACAAACATCGTAAACATCCGGGCTAGAGGTCACATGACTTCCGGTAAGAAAACTTGCCTCATCAACATTAAACAAAGTTCAAGCATGAAGCACTCTTCAAAAATACAAAACAATAAAGAAGGGCACTTTGAGCACACACACACACACACAACACACACACACACACACACACACACTTTGTATGTGAAAGAGTGGATGCACGGGGATCAGATGGTGCTGTTCACCAAGGCCCAGGAAACGGAGACAAGATGCTCACCAGATGGAGCACCAGGATGAAGTGTCGGTGCAGGATGAGCGACAAACCACTTTTCAGAATGGGTTTCTGGAAGTGCTTTCCCAGCTAGTGAAAGCCAACAGGTCTTCCTCCCTATTCATGGGTACCAAGTACGTCATTTCCGGAATGCCCGCCGCCATCTTTGTGACCGACTCTCACAGTTTGTTTACACTCGTCATGGCAGCAAACACAGCGCATTTAAACGGGAAAGAGAGATATTTGGTAAAGACGGCGATTATTGGATGCGATCCCTATTTGTTGCCCCCAACTGTATTTTGTTTATTGAATTCGGCTAAGTGTCTTCCCCAACTAACTTTTCCCGACATATATATTTATCTTGTTCACAATCCATCTCCATTCACCGGAGAGAGCCTGAAGGCTTTTAAGAGCACAGATGCATATCAATACGCCGTTGCCGGGTGGGTGAACGACACCAAGATATGGCATGTGGAGAAGACACACCTGTGATCACAGCGAAGGTAAGTAATTTACCAACAATCATAAAACGTGTTATTATAGTTGTATTTATGTCTAAAGTGATGATGTTAGCTTGCTAGCCAGTTGCTAGCATATGGTATTTCTAGCTAACATCATAACTCCAGCTGGCAGCTACAGTAGCTATATATATTGTTTTAAAGCAACATACTCTTCTTTCAATGACAAATTGCAAGAGGTCCATGTTTATTTCACGATTCTCTGTCACTTGCACTATTGTTATATTTCGCGTTGCTCTATCTTTACTTGTTTTTTGATGTCTTAAGGATATTGTATGTTGTAGCCTACTTTTGGAGCAGCCTGGGACTTCAGATATGAAATGCCAATCTGCGCTGTAGCTATTGTATTTGACAATAAACCTTTGAATCTTACATTTGTACAAGCTCAGGAGAGTTTAGCTTTTATATGACAAAATTAATGTACTGCATTTTTCACTTAACAGGTCAATCATTCCCAGGCTTTGAACAGCAAACCAACATCTCCATGGATTGTGGTGCAGGAGGACGGGACAGTGGTGATGGCGCATTGTACATGCATGGCAGGGTTAGGAGAGGTTTGTTCCCACGCAGCAGCACTTATGTTTACAGTTTTGGCTGCTGTTGAGAAGAGAGAAAACCAGACATGCACAGAGAAGCCATGCACATGGACACAGCCTAGCACTAAAATGGTGAAGTACGATGAGGTGTCTAACATCTTCGCCATCAAAGAACTGGTTCAAACCGAAGACCTGTTTCAGCACATGAGACCATCTGCTGATGATTTCAAGTTATTCTGTGAACAACTCCACCAAAGTGAAGAACAAGAGACAAAGCCCAAGAAAAGTGCTATCCTGTCGGTCATTGAAGGCCATTCCCACAGATACACGCCAAAGACTGTACAACTGGATCTGCCAACACCCCTTACCAGTCTGTATCAAAGCAGCAGACTTGTACTGGATTTGCCTGCACTGCTAGAGGAGGGTGCCAAAGTCTTTGAGGAGCTGAATCTCACACCAGAGCAGGTAAGAAATAGAAATGGCTTACGGTAAAATAAAAGCGTGTCACAATGCTAAATCCTAAACATCAACAAGAATAACTTCACTGCTTTCTGATAATTACAGCTCTTTTGATAGTTCAATTCTTTTTGAGTGTTTGTTAGTTGAGGAGAAGACCAGGAAACAGAGTAGGTCGAGGGTCTGGTTTGAGCAGAGAGCAGGGAGAGTTACTGCGTCATCCTTCCATGAGGCAGCCAAGACAGAGAGCTCTTCGTCTTTGATTAAAAGAGTTTGCTATCCTCGCTCCTCTCAGTTTTCCACTGAAGCGACCAGGTATATATATATACATTTAGGCAACAAGACTAAATCATACATTCTTTCCACTACTTCATCATGAATAAAGACAATAATGGAGTAACTAGATATTATGAGGGTAAAACAAGATATTAACATTCTAATAGCAGTATTTTAGGGACTTTTTAAAGTGATGAGTTTTTTTCCAAAATGTTCAAAATAACATGTTCTTTTCCTCAGATGGGGTTTACAAAACGAGGACACTGCCAAAAAGTCTTACCTGGTGGCTATGCAAGATCACCATGAAGACATTAATGTTGCAGCATCAGGGCTCATCCTTAACCCAGAGCTGCCATGGATTGGTGCATCCCCAGATGGTATCGTGACCTGTGCTTGCCATGAGCCTGGCATTTTAGAAATTAAGTGTCCTTTCAGCGCTAAAGACCGCAGTCTACTTGAATGCACCAAAGACTCGCGGTTCTGCCTGACTGTCCCTGAGGGAGGTGTGATGAGCCTAAAGCTGGATCACAGCACAAATGCGTGTCGCAGAGGTAATGTTCTGTGATTTTGTTGTGTGGACACCTCAAGAACTTTTTAAACAGCGCATCATGTTTGATGGCGCATTTTTTGATGTTGCCCATTCAAAGGTGGTAAACTTCATCAGAACGGGGATACTACCAGAGTTGTTGGGTAAATGGTTTACTGTGCCACGCTTCTCCCCCACTGCAACCTCTGACAAAACATCTGGGGGACATTAAGAAGCTGACAATAAATAAGCTCTTCTTGTCAGACACTGGTCTTTTTCTTTTGTCTTCATGGTCAGGTTTTTGTGTACCCATTAACCTTACATATTCATTCACTGTAGATTGTGCAATAAATAACTGTATCTAATACTTGCATTGTAGTATAAGTAGGAGTATTTAAAAAACCTCAAAGAACAAATACTTGGATAAAGTGACGTTTATTAGTTCAAAACTGGACATTTTAATGTATTAATTGTAAAAATAATAGAGAGAAGATCCAACATACATAGAAAAGGGAATACACAATAAGCATTTTGTTTCATTTAGCTAACGCTTTTATCAAAAGCGACTTACAAATAGTATCTATCTATTCTGTGGGTACCACAGATGGGCAGACATTACAAAGAGCACAGCAAACTGTTACCATCTTGTCAAGGGAAGTAGGTTGTCCTTGAGTGGCTGCTTGGCAAAGAGACAGCGGGATGGTGCTCTGAAGGATGGTGTATTTGTTCCTGACCAGGCCAATGACTCTTTCCACATGGATCCTGACGGCAGCGAGTCCCCTTGTGGATTCAAGTTCCAGTGGATGCAGTTGCTGCTTGCCTTTGGTGAATGCTGGTATTTTCAATTGTGCATTATACAGTCCCACAGTGTCTTTCACATTGAAGCCTCTATCAGCAAGAACAACATCTCCTGGTGATAATTTCTCAAGATATGAGCAGTTTTCTGTAATGTACTTGTCGCTTGTGCGTCCCCCCCAGCCCTTTGACACAAAGGATGTAACACCCTGTGGTGTTATAGAAATTAGATATTTACAGTGTTGTGGTGCTTGTAATAGGAGTATGTTTGTGCACGTGCCCTTAAATTCTTTGGCTTCTCTACAAAAATTTCAAAACAGTCAATGATGGAAGTGCAGTTGCTAAAATTATCCCTGAAACACATGGGCAGACTAACCTGAATTTGATCTTTTGAGGGCCAAAATATAAGTGGTGACAGTCTGACATACATGACATCTAAAGTATTGTTGAACATTCTGACAACACTGCTCTTAGACATATGAAAAAGGTAAACAAAAAAATATAAAGGTAAGTTAAGCCTCATTCTCATCAGTGTTAATAAAAAGCTATGAAAGGGAGTCAGTCTTGGACCGGCTTTCACAAACCCAGACAGGAAACCAAAAACAACCATCATTTTAGCATAGCTTGGTAGGCCTGTTAGTTCCTGTACCATCTCATCATTTCCTTTGAAGGCTTCTTCATTGAAAGACAGCACATTAACTTTGTCCTTAAGACAATTAACCTCAGCTCTTAATCGTGCACACTCGTTTGTCAATGCCTTGACTGTAGCTTGGCAGGCTGCATTTGAGCATGGTTCCACAATACCTGAGCTAAGAATGGCTTGAGAGTAACTGTGGTCATCTTTCACACATTCTACCTGTTCAACTAAGGTGATGTCAAGCCCAGTGGCATCACTGGTGCTGGGAGGTGCCACAGTCTCATGGTCACTATCAGGAACCAAAGTCTCAGTCCGTTTCCTTTTCATCTGCTGAGTATGCTCAAATCTGCTGGTGGCATAGATGCTTCTCTGCCGCTGTCCAGCTGACGTGTGCGCAAACAGGCTGGGGATGTAGTCAGGGCTCATGGGGATGTAGTCAGGGCTCATGGGGATGTAGTCAGGGCTCATGGGGATGTAGTCAGGGCTCATGGGGTTGTAGTCAGGGCTCATGGGGATGTAGTCAGGGCTCATGGGGATGTAGTCAGGGCTCATGGGGATGTAGTCAGGGCTCATGGGGATGTAGTCAGGGCTCATGGGGTGTAGTCAGGGCTCATGGGGATGTAGTCAGGGCTCATGGGGATGTAGTCAGGGCTCATGGGGATGTAGTCAGGGCTCATGGGGATGTAGTCAGGGCTCATGGGGATGTAGTCAGGGCTCATGGGGATGTAGTCAGGGCTCATGGGGTGTAGTCAGGGCTCATGGGGATGTAGTCAGGGCTCATGGGGATGTAGTCAGGGCTCATGGGGATGTAGTCAGGGCTCATGGGGATGTAGTCAGGGCTCATGGGATGTAGTCAGGGCTCATGGGGATGTAGTCAGGGCTCATGGGGATGTAGTCAGGGCTCATGGGGATGTAGTCAGGGCTCATGGGGATGTAGTCAGGGCTCATGGGGATGTAGTCAGGGCTCATGGGGTGTAGTCAGGGCTCATGGGGATGTAGTCAGGGCTCATGGGGTTGTAGTCAGGGCTCATGGGGATGTAGTCAGGGCTCATGGGGATGTAGTCAGGGCTCATGGGGATGTAGTCAGGGCTCATGGGGATGTAGTCAGGGCTCATGGGGTTGTAGTCAGGGCTCATGGGGATGTAGTCAGGGCTCATGGGGTTGTAGTCAGGGCTCATGGGGATGTAGTCAGGGCTCATGGGGATGTAGTCAGGGCTCATGGGGTTAGTCAGGGCTCATGGGGATGTAGTCAGGGCTCATGGGGATGTAGTCAGGGCTCATGGGGTTGTAGTCAGGGCTCATGGGGATGTAGTCAGGGCTCATGGGGATGTAGTCAGGGCTCATGGGGATGTAGTCAGGGCTCATGGGGTTGTAGTCAGGGCTCATGGGGATGTAGTCAGGGCTCATGGGATGTAGTCAGGGCTCATGGGGATGTAGTCAGGGCTCATGGGGTTGTAGTCAGGGCTCATGGGGATGTAGTCAGGGCTCATGGGGATGTAGTCAGGGCTCATGGGGTTGTAGTCAGGGCTCATGGGGATGTAGTCAGGGCTCATGGGGATGTAGTCAGGGCTCATGGGGTTGTAGTCAGGGCTCATGGGGTGTAGTCAGGGCTCATGGGGTTGTAGTCAGGGCTCATGGGGATGTAGTCAGGGCTCATGGGGTTGTAGTCAGGGCTCATGGGGTTGTAGTCAGGGCTCATGGGGTTGTAGTCAGGGCTCATGGGGTTGTAGTCAGGGCTCATGGGGTTGTCATTTTTTCTTCCTAAGCAGACAGAGGCAAACATGGTAGAATATTAATGTGTGTATAGGCCTCCTAATAAGATAATGACAAGAAGTATTACGATCCTTAACTGAAGTAAAAGTAGCAATAATACATGTAATATACATACACAAGTAATTTAAGGCATGCATTCAATAATATTGAGAACGGCAATTTCTTTCTCAATGTTCTGCCAGAAATGTGTCTTTTATTCAAATTCAGTTGGTTTCAAGCGTAAAGGACACAGAGCAAACTAATGCAGTCCTGGGAATATTTTACTCATGCTATGTTACCATTACACTGCTAACGGTAATTATTAAGTATTTTGAAAACGTATTTCTGACAAAAATATAACAATAAGTGAAGAGCTTACCGGAAACAAGTGTTGACTGCACAATCTGGAGTTAGATGCCGGCTGCCAGTGGTCCCTTCTGATGGCAGCCAGCCATTTATTACGACGGTCTACGTCTTTGGGGATCGATACAAACTGTAGTCCGGGGTTCCTCTGGCGACTATTGTCACAGCACAACAAATCCCAGGCATATCCACAAACTTTATTATTCACGATGTGTCTTTCTCTGTTGCTTCCTCCGTGTTCTCTGTTGTTGTAATGACTTGCTGTGACCGGACACCAAAATGGCGGCGCTAGAATACAGTGACGTCACGTGGTACCCATGAATAGATAGATAGTTATATAGTTAGGTAGATTGTTTTCACATTTGTGTACATATATCCGGATGCGCCAAAATGTCCAATGCCCCTACCAGGATTGTCATTTTGAAACCAGTGACATTTAATTCCCACAAAAGCAGGAACCATGATGGCAGACAGAGGCAGAGCCAGTTGCAGTTTAAGCCAGGAATTTTGATGAATACAGAAACATTTGATCAAACTGACCGGACTGAAAATGAAAGGGACATTCAAGACACAACAGATGTTGAAGAAGATGATTTGGTGGTAGATAATATCGATGACTTGTGTCGGAGTCGGGAGGGCTGATCATTTATTCCGGCAAATGACTCAGACCTACTAATTGACCTAACAGAAGTTATTGAGTCTCTGTAAGTTTACTGCTTGGCTCAGATCCACCAACGTCAGCAAGATCTCACCTCTATTAACTCCTGAAGAACCAGGTTCAATGAACTGCTGTTTCAATTCAGACGACCCTCTAAATCTGTTTAAGCGATCCTGAAGGATTCTGATATCAGTAATGAGGTGTGGCCCTACCTAAGTGTGAGTGTGGCAGTGTGCAATCTCACCTTTGAAGCAGGAGAGGAGAGCGCAGATGTCTTTCAAGTTGTCCCAATCCAAAAGGTGGGATCAGTTTATTTGAAGAAAAATAGGTCCACACTTGAACAGGGTTTTTACCTTCTCTCGTTACAACATTATAATCATACTAAACATATCATGCTGTGATCATGTTCTAATGTGAAACTTTAATTCACAGTTTTACATTTATTACACTAAATTGTAACTTCAACTGCCCAATTCAGTTGTGACATTTAAAATCTCCCGACAGAATTTAGAGGCATTTCCTCATAAATGACCGGTGATAATAAAAAGCACATTCAAACTTTCATTCACCAAATCAGTTCATTTGCTCATTTCCACATTCGTATACTTCAACTAGTCCTGCATGAATTCAGAGGACCTTTCCTCACAGGTGGCAGGGTACTAACTTTCAACAAACATCAATTCATTCCACTCATTTCACAAAGAAATTCACTCAGCATTCAACAAAGAAATTCGAGAGATATTTACCAAGTTTGAGAGAACCTTACCGAGAGCAAAACCCCAGCTCTCAGGGAGAGAGTGTTACAGAGAGAGAGTATACCAGGGGAACCCCCCCCCTCTCTCTCGAGTCTGCTCCCTCTCCACTAGGGATGCCAGCGATTATTCGATTATTCGATTATTCGTTACAGTCTCCATAATCGAATATTATTTTTAAAAATCGATTTTATTAATATATTTTTTTATTAATATTTATGTTTTTCTTTTTTTTCCTGGTTTGGTTTCAACCAAAATATAGACTAATGCTAATAATAGTAATAGTATTAATAATTGTAAATGACCATTGATCACACCACCAGTTTGTTTTACTGTAAACTTGGAGGAAGCCAGCAGCGCAGAGTGCAGACTGCTGCTGCAGCCTGGTACACACCGACCCCGCCCCTCCCTCTCCCCTCCCCTCCCCTCCCCTCCCTCTCCGTCGTGGAAGGAGGCGGTTTCCTTGAGTTTATGGCAAGCGTGGAACCAGATTACAGGGTCCCGGGCCGTACTCTTATCAACTGTCTCAAAGGTGTCGATAACCACCGACGGGTGGACGGCACTCACAACTGAATCCTATGTTACCATAACCTGCCATTATATCGATAGTGAATGGGAGATGAAGAGTGCGGTTAATTTAGCTGAGGGGCTCCGCAGTGCTCTGTGCCCTCGGAAAGGGTTTTTTCGGCGGCAGGACTAATCCTTAACCGGCTGCGCTCTCGCCTACACCCATACATACACACATAAAGTAGGCTATTTATTTAATTTATTTCAATTATGCTATTATTAATACTGTTCTACCTGAAGAGCCCTTTTGTACCATGTACACGTTCCAGTAAAAGAAAACAATGGAATACCATTTGTCAGTGTTTTCCTCCTCCCGGGGGGGGGGCGATTAATCGATTAATATTCGCCAGGGCTGTCCGATCTTCGATTTTGGTCATGGTCAGTTTCTGGCATCCCTACTCTCCACCAGTGTCTTTATGCTCAAAAACAGGACAGAGAAACCTAAAGACCCCTCCTCCATACCCATATTTGTGGAAACTGGGCATCTGATGCACAGGACTGGACATGACCAGACATATTCTATGGCTCTGGCATAAGACACACCTTCCCATATTTGTGTCAAAAGGTCATGACCCCTACTCTGCAGGACTTGCAAAATATTATTCTCGGCTATGACACAAAACCTTTTTGGGGCCTCAGTGTATTTCTCCTTAAGTCAGGAGCCCCCCCCCCCTGTGTACTGCTGTGAGGGGAGAGAGAAGAAACTGCCTCTCCTCTTATCAGTGACACCCATAAACCATTACAGGCCTTACACTCTCAATTTAACAAACATAGAATTCCAGAGAAATATTGTACTTTAACACAAAACTTGAATTTTCCAATATATTTTATATAACGCGGTTTCTGTCCTCTTTTACTCTTTCTAGCAGCAGTTCAAATAAAGACCATTCATAAAAACCTAATACAAAGTGATTGTAAGTAATTATAAATCATTAAACAGTTTCCAATGAGTCAAAGAGTCTCTTTGTGTCAACAAGTTTAATGAGAAACTAGAAAACAAAATAAAAAAGTACCAAAAAGGCAACTCAAACATTTCATTGAACATAAACGTAGAATAAAAACTATTCAGGAACGTCACACACAGAAGCAAATACGGTGTGTGGCAACAAACATTCTGAACTTGATGCTCACTGAAATTGCATCAGCACTCATAACAGATAATTGATTAGGAAGTATAATATATACAGACCATGTTAAGAAATGTATGGAAAAGATCAAGAGATGCTTCTATTTACAGATGTTCCCTAAACGTCTCATTCACAGGCTGCTGGTAGACAGATCATTGTTACGTTCAGCATCGCAGCAACAGTATAAGGCTGCTTTATCCAAATCAAAAAACATTTTCATTAACAGAGCACTCTCATATAGAGCTAAGTGTGTGAGGACAGCAGGGTTTTGGGAGGTCTGAATGTAGTCCATAAAAAACATGTTTATTAGAACGTAAAGTCACTGTTGGTCAGCTTTACATTTGGAGAAAAGCAGGAGGAATGCTAGCTTGACTCAGAAAAGGATCAGATGGAGGCAGAGTGAGTGCGCTGGTGGGCTTTAAGATTACAACCATGAGAAAAGGTTTTCCCACACTCTTCACAGCTGTATGGTTTCTCTCCTGTGTGAATACGATGATGGACTGAGAGATCACTTGATGAAGTGAACGTTTTTCCACACTCTTCACAGCTGTGTGGTTTCTCTCCAGTGTGAATGAGCTGATGAGTTGAAAGGTTGCTTTTCTGAGCAAAAGTTTTCCCACACATTTCACAGCTGTGTGGTTTCTCTCCTGTATGAATGCGCTGATGAGCTGAAAGGGTGCTTTTCCTAGCAAAGGTTTTCCCACATTGGTCACAGCTGTGTGGTTTCTCTCCTGTGTGAATGAGCTGATGATTTGAAAGGGTGCGTTTCTCAGCAAAGGTTTTCCCACATTGGTCACAGCTGTGTGGTTTCTCTCCAGTGTGAATACGATAATGGGCCTGAAGATTACTTGATGTAGTGACATCTTTCCCACATTGGTCACAGCTGAAACGTTTTGGTTCCTTTCTTCTCATCTGTTTCTAAAAAAGACAGACAGATAAAGAGTCAGTGAGAGGACGTGATGCAGATATATCTAAAAACTAAAATAAGAGTCTGTAAAATAAACCCCACAATGTTCAAGTTTGATTTCTCATTAAATAAAAGTACAGGTTTAAATACATACTGATATACACCTGAACATCAGCAGGAGAGGACTCTTTAAAGTAGAGACACTACATACTGTTATTACATGGCTTAGTTGAATACTCAATTCTGATTGGCCAATTCAGAACACGTGACACGTTGTTAATCCAGTAGTACAGACCGCTGTCAAGGACTTATTGACCGTTGTTAAGGATGCTCACATCTGCAGAAAGAAGTCCGGTCGATTGAACTGTATACTTTTCAAACTGTTTGCTTGTCTTTCGTTTTCCATTGTCTCCCGTCTGAGAACAACATGGAGGATTTTATATTAATTGTAATATATTTGGAGAGCACAGATTAATGGCTGATGAGTCCCCAGCGAAGAAAAGAAAAAGAGAAGAGGGACAAGAAAACAGCAAACAAGTAACGGGGCAGAAACCCTCAACACGGAGCTGCGGTCCTTTTTACGCAACGTTCCAGCCATCAAACGGCAAAACATATTCAGTTAACAGTTCCTTTGGCATTAGGGGAGGGATATCTAGATACTTTCCAAGGTTTGACATCATGAATTGTGCTACTTTTAAAGCAAGCAACGATGTTTTCAAATCTGTAATAAAAAACTCTATCGAAGCAGATCCTGCCGTTGCTACGTAGTCTTAGCGGATGCATGTCAGTTTTAAATCAATAAAACAATTTTTTAAATCAATACAATTCTTTTTTAAATCAATACAATTATTTTCTAAATCAATAAAAGCATTTCAAATAAAACTTGCAAAATCCTGTAAATTACAGATATGAACTATAAATTAACAACCCAAAACATTATTTTAAGTATTTTGACAATAACAACAAATAACATTTATTTCATTTTTTTTTTTAAAGTAAATTTACTATATAATATTTACAGTATTTTTGCACTTTCAGAAAATACATGCAGATGTAGGTAAAATAAAAATGATTATCTGTAACTAAATATGTAACTCGTAATATAAAAGTGTATTACTATTATAAGACTTTAAGATATTTCTTTGTAATTTTAAGGTTATCATAAAACTGTAAAAAAAAGTGTAAAATACAAAAAACATACATTTTTTTTACATAAATCATTTTCTCAATATTCGTTTGAATCCACCACAAACACAAAATATCCAATGTTGAAACAAAAGTAAATAAATATGTTTTCATGAAATTCCTAACTTACTATATTGTAAACATCTACAGTTGACAATATCATTTAAAAAAAAAAAATCATAGAAAGTGGAGAAATCTCTGCAGGGAGGACCCAGGTTTAAACACACACTGTTATTTACTCAACAATAAGTCACAGTTATCCTTGTTTTATTTATGTGTTTTTTTTTTCCATTGGTCAATATACAGTAATAAGCCTTAGTCTTACATGCAGTATAATGTGTATGGTTTTCGGATTCTGGCCGACAGCCAGAGCTACGGCACTTGAAATAGAATTCAGCCATAACACGGCAGACAAGTCAGGCAGAATTGGAATGAGTCCACAACACTCCTGATTGGTTAATATTAACGTAATCGAAGAAACCTGCCAATGAGAACTGCCCGCGCCTGTCGTTCACATTTGAAACATGCACGTCAGTTTGAGCGGGTCTCCTGTATTTCTGCTGCAGGAGTTTATGGATTAATATCGGGATCGTTTTACATCTACACGTTGAATATGAGCATCGGGACGTCAACAAAGAACAGAAGACTTGAGATCTGGTGAGTCCTGCGACTGTAATGGAGTTAAACATGTATTTAGATAATCCTTAGTTTGTGAATGTTTTATTTTTTATTTAAGGTTACGTTTCTTCTTCTAGTTAGCTGAGTTTTGGTCGTACAGTGAATAAACATATACATATGGAATCTGTGGAATCTCAGCTTTCATATGATATGTCGATTGTGCAGATAATATGAAGTAGAAAAGATCGCCTTTATGTGCTAAAGTAGCGTTAGCCCCGTTAGCCCGTTTTCGCTAAGTGCTGATTTAGAGCTTGGCGTTAGAATTGAATTTCCATTCCCATCGTGTGTCCATACCATATCTATCTGTTGTGGTGATCATGCCACAACCGTGCACGTGCATGCATGCGCGAGTCATGGTAAGATATCTGGATTAAGAGGTTGCTTTTTCTTTGCACGGCATGAAAGAAAGGCCAAATGTGATTTTAGTATTTTTAAGCAGAGGTCAATAATTTGTACGGCCCTCGGAGGATGTTGAAAAAATTGAAATGGCCCTTGAGAGGAAAAAGGTTCCCCACCCCTGCCTTAGAGGTTTAGGCCCACATGAGAAACATTGTTTGGGGATGTGTCCTAAAGTAAAACAATATGTGAGTTCGGACTTTAATCTCACATCAAATATATTTATTTCCAGAATTTTCAATTTATTTTGAGTAAAAAAAAAAAAAAGAAGATATATATACATAGATATTAATTTTATTTCCTGAAATTATATCTGATTAAAGTCAGAATTTTATTTAATTTTTCGGTCACATCCCCCAAAAAATGTCTGACTTCATACTTATACCGACATATATGTACATACTATAAAGTAATTATAAAGAAGTGTTTCCTCTTGAGTAATGTGGGACAGGCTGATCGGTGTGTGCACATTCTGGTGTGTGATGTGCGCACAGACAAGGAGTCGTTTTGGCGAAGTGCCAGGGAACATTCCTCCAGGTGAGGCTGTGAAAGGTTTCTGCTAACTTTTCTAGCAAAGACGATGTTATAAGTATATAAAGTGAAAAACGTGACTGATGACATCACTTTTTAAGAAATAATGAGAAATCTGCACAATAATAATTCCTCTTTTATTCTCTTAAAGTGTGATCTGATTATTCCCAGTCCCACTAAACTATGAGGAAGTAGAAATTAAATGTACATTTAATTTAAAACCCCACAGTTTAAAGGGAACATGGGAGAAACCTCAGGAGAGCAACAGAGGAGGGATCCCTCTCCCAGGACGGATAGACGTGCAATAGATGCCGTGTGTAAATCCAAGAGATAATACATTTTACAGCTTTTAATTTGAATTTTAATACATTTTGTGATTAACTTCAAGCGGAATCTTTCCAAACTCGGATAAAACTGTAAAAATATGCAGTGCTGATCAAACATGAATAACAGTTAGTTATATAGTTAGTTATATAGATAGATAGTTATATAGTTAGGTAGATTGTTTTCACATTTGTGTACATATATCCGGATGCGCCAAAATGTCCAATGCCCCTACCAGGATTGTCATTTTGAAACCAGTGACATTTAATTCCCACAAAAGCAGGAACCATGATGGCAGACAGAGGCAGAGCCAGTTGCAGTTTAAGCCAGGAATTTTGATGAATACAGAAACATTTGATCAAACTGACCGGACTGAAAATGAAAGGGACATTCAAGACACAACAGATGTTGAAGAAGATGATTTGGTGGTAGATAATATCGATGACTTGTGTCGGAGTCGGGAGGGCTGATCATTTATTCCGGCAAATGACTCAGACCTACTAATTGACCTAACAGAAGTTATTGAGTCTCTGTAAGTTTACTGCTTGGCTCAGATCCACCAACGTCAGCAAGATCTCACCTCTATTAACTCCTGAAGAACCAGGTTCAATGAACTGCTGTTTCAATTCAGACGACCCTCTAAATCTGTTTAAGCGATCCTGAAGGATTCTGATATCAGTAATGAGGTGTGGCTCTACCTAAGTGTGAGTGTGGCAGTGTGCAATCTCACCTTTGAAGCAGGAGAGGAGAGCGCAGATGTCTTTCAAGTTGTCCCAATCCAAAAGGTGGGATCAGTTTATTTGAAGAAAAATAGGTCCACACTTGAACAGGGTTTTTACCTTCTCTCGTTACAACATTATAATCATACTAAACATATCATGCTGTGATCATGTTCTAATGTGAAACTTTAATTCACAGTTTTACATTTATTACACTAAATTGTAACTTCAACTGCCAATTCAGTTGTGACATTTAAAATCTCCCGACAGAATTTAGAGGCATTTCCTCATAAATGACCGGTGATAATAAAAAGCACATTCAAACTTTCATTCACCAAATCAGTTCATTTGCTCATTTCCACATTCGTATACTTCAACTAGTCCCGCATGAATTCAGAGGACCTTTCCTCACAGGTGGCAGGGTACTAACTTTCAACAAACATCAATTCATTCCACTCATTTCACAAAGAAATTCACTCAGCATTCAACAAAGAAATTAGAGAGATATTTACCAAGTTTGAGAGAACCTTACCGAGAGCAAAAAACCCAGCTCTCCAGGGAGAGAGTATACCAGGGAACCCCCCCCCCTCTCTCTCCAGTCTGCTCCCTCTCCACCAGTGTCTATATGCTCAAAAACAGGACAGAGAAACATGGACATGACCAGACATATTCAAAAAGGTCATGACCCCTCTCTGCAGGACTTGCAAATATTATTCTCGGCTATGACACAAAACCTTTTTCGGGCCTCAGTGTATTTCTCCTTAAGTCAGGAGCCCCCCCCCCCCTGTGTACTGCTGTGAGGGGAGAGATAAGAAACTGCCTCTCTCTTATCAGTGACACCCATAAACCATTATAGGCCTTACACTCTCAATTTAACAAACATAGAATTCCAGAGAAATATTGTACTTTAACACAAAACTTGAATTTTCCAATATATATTTATTTTTCAAAAGAAATTGACTGTGAACACAGAAAAGAAACGGCTGTCACAATGAAGTCAAATGATGAACATGAGAGAAATCAGATGATATCAGAGTTTAAATAAAGGGTCTCTCTTCTCAAACCCAGCATGTACTAGGAAAGCAGAAAGCAGACATTTAGAAATGTAAATGTGCAGTAGTTGCTCAGAGACGACTCCTCTCAGACTTGATGTGAAACCTCCAGGAACAAAAGGATGGAGGAGTGAACACATTACCCTTCATCCCTCCCCCTAAATCCCACCCTTGATACCCCTCCTCTCTAAAGATGGACTTTCATATTTCAAACATTTAACACCTTTCTCCAGAAATAGTGACTCTCAGTGAGTTTCAGTTCTAACCTGGATAACTGTGACTGAGTCTCACATTACAAGTATCTCTAGTGTCTCTCTTCTCATACCCAACATGTCTTAGTGTTTTAAAGATCACTTCAAAAAGGACAAAAACTCAAACATTTCAATTGAACATAAATGAAATAAAAATATTCAGTGAATGTTGGGCAACAAAACATAGCAAGAACCTTTCTGAACTCGATGCTCACTAAAATTGCAACTACACACAACGGGTAATTGATTAGGAAGTATTATACATAAAGACTATATTAAGAAATGTACGGAAAAGATCAAGAGATGCTTCTATTTACAGATGTTCCCTAAACGTCTCATTCACAGGCTGCTGGTAGACAGATCATTGTTACGTTCAGCATCGCAGCAACAGTATAAGGCTGCTTTATCCAAATCAAAAAACATTTTCATTAACCAGAGCACTCTCATATAGAGCTAAGTGTGTGAGGACAGCAGGGTTTTGGGAGGTCTGAATGTAGTCCATAAAAAACATGTTTATTAGAACGTAAAGTCACTGTTGGTCAGCTTTACATTTGGAGAAAAGCAGGAGGAATGCTAGCTTGACTCAGAAAAGGATCAGATGGAGGCAGAGTGAGTGTGCTGGTGGGCTTTAAGATTACTACCATGAGAAAAGGTTTTCCCACACTCTTCACACCAGTATGGTTTCTCTCCTGTGTGAATACGATGATGGCTCTTAAGATGACCTAATGTAGTGAATGACTTGACCACTGGTCACAGCTGTATGGTTTTCTCCCGTGTGAATACGATGATGGACTGAGAGATCACTTGATGAAATGAACGTTTTTCCACACTCTTCACACCAGTATGGTTTCTCTCCTGTGTGAATACGACGATGGACTGAGAGATGACTTGATGAAGTGAACGTTTTTCCACACTCTTCACAGCTGTGTGGTTTTCCTCCAGTGTGAATGAGCTGATGAGTTGAAAGGGTGCTTTTCTGAGCAAAAGTTTTCCCACACATTTCACAGCTGTGTGTTTCTCTCCAGTGTGAATGAGCTGATGAGTTGAAAGGGTGGTTTTCAGAGCAAAGGTTTTCCCACATTGGTCACAGCTGTGTGGTTTCTCTCCTGTGTGGATGCGCTGGTGATTTGAAAGGGTGTTTTTCTGAGCAAAGGTTTTCCCACATTGGTCACAGCTGTGTGGTTTCTCTCCTGTGTGGATGCGATGGTGGGATGAAAGGCTGCTTTTTTGAGAAAAAGTTTTCCCACATTGGTCACAGCTGTGTGGTTTCTCTCCAGTGTGAATACGATAATGCCTCTGAAGATTACCTGATGTAGTGAAATCTTTCCCACATTGGTCACAGCTGAAACGTTTTGGTTCCTTTCTTCTCATCTGTTTCTAAAAAAGACAGACAGATAAAGAGTCAGTGAGAGGACGTGATGCAGATATATCTAAAAACTAAAATAAGAGTCTGTAAAATAAACCCCACAATGTTCAAGTTTGATTTCTCATTAAATAAAAGTACAGGTTTAAATACATACTGATATACACCTGAACATCAGCAGGAGAGGACTCTACATACTGTTATTACATGGCTTAGTTGAATACTCAATTCTGATTGGCCAATTCAGAACACGTGACACGTTGTTAATCCAGTAGTACAGACCGCTGTCAAGGACTTATTGACCGTTGTTAAGGACGCTCACATCTGCAGAAAGAAGTCCGGTCGATTGAACTGTATACTTTTCAAACTGTTTGCTTGTCTTTAGTTTTCCATTGTCTCCGTCTGAGAACAACATGGAGATTTTAATATTAATTGTAATATATGTTGAGAGCACAGATTAATGGCTGATGAGTCCCCAGCGAAGAAAAGAAAAGAGAAGAGGGACAAGAAAACAGCGAATAAGTACGGGGCAGAAACCCTCAACACGGAGCTGCGGTCCTTTTACGCAACGTTCCAGCCATCAAACGGCAAACATATTCAGTTAACAGTTCCTTTGGCATTAGGGGAGGGATATCTAGATACTTTCCAAGGTTTGACATCATGAATTGTGCTACTTTTAAAGCAAACAACGATGTTTTCAAATCTGTAATAAAAAACTCTATCGAAGCAGATCCTGCCGTTGCTACGTAGTCTTAGTGGATGCATGTCAGTTTAAATCAATAATACAATTTTTTAAATCAATACAATTATTTTTTTAAATCAATACAATTATTTTCTAAATCAATAAAAGCATTTCAAATAAACTTGCAAAATCCTGTAAAATTACAGATATGAACTATAAATTAACAACCCAAAATTATTTTAAGTATTTTTGACAATAACAACAAATAACATTTATTTCATTTTTTTTTTAAAGTAAATTTACTAATATAATATTTACAGTATTTTTGCACTTTCAGAAAATACATGCAGATGTAGGTAAAATAAAAATTATTATCTGTAATTAAATATGTAACTCGTAATATAAAGTGTATTACTATTATAAGACTTTAAGATATTTCTTTGTAATTTTAAGGTTATCATAAAACTGTAAAAAAAAAGTTTAAATACAAAAAACGTAATTTTTTTTACATAAATAATTTTCTCAATATTCGATTGAATCCACCACAAACACCAAATATCCAGTGTTGAAACAAAAGTAAATAAATATGTTGTCATGAAATTTCTAACTTACTATATTGTAAACATCTACAGTTGACAATATCATTTAAAAAAATAAAATCATAGAAAGTGGAGAAATCTCTGCAGGGAGGACCCAGGTTTAAAACACACACTGTTATTTACTCAACAATAAGTCAGTTATCCTTGTTTTATTTATGTGTTTTTTTTCCATTGGTCAATATACAGTAATAAGCCTTAGTCTTACATGCAGTATATGTGTATGGTTTTCGGATTCTGGCCGACAACAGTAGGAAGCTGAAGCATTGCATTCGTGCCAGCGCCTAGTTGTAGTTTCTAAGGTATTAGAAAGTTGTTTTTTCTGGAAGGGGTTTAGCATTTGATCAATTCCCTTGGATGCTACCAAGAACTGTTTTACAATCATAGTGTGTTTAAGTTTCCAACCCTGCTTCAAAGGTCCATCATACAAGATGGGGATCTATTGGCAGCTGCTGATAATAACATTCATCATTGTGGTTTACTAATTGTTGTCTTTTTGTCCTCTAGGTTGCACTGCCACGTCTACAGTAGCGCAGAATGGACAGAGGAAACATGATTGGGCCTCAAGTTTTTGCAGCCAATACATTCTCCTACAAACTTGGATAGGAGGGTGAGTGAACAAGTTATCCATTGGTTGGAACCTACATCCCCATTGTTAGACGTACTCAATCCTGCACACTGCTCCTTCAAATGGACAATGTGAACATATGTCGCCATTTTGTAATTTCTGTTATTTTCAGTTAGAATGTTTCAAAGTAATCTTAAAAATTAAACTTACTTTTTGTTTCTACTGTTTTAAGTAGATGTTTAAATATTAAATGCTGTATTCATTAATGGTTGTATAATTCTACAAATATCTTTATATTTTAAGTTTTCAGAGTAATCGTTCCCTACTGAACATTTTGTGCTGTCATTTTATTGAACGTGTTTGATTGGAAAATGTTAGAAGAAAGCTGTAAAATAAGTATTCTCCCCGTAGAACTTTAGGTTCTGTATTTATTTTGTGTTTGATCATAAAAATCTAATAAAAAAAATGTAAAAACAGTTTTTCTCATCAGAACTTTATTTAACCTGTTACGCACCGCCCCCCGGTACCGGGCGGATAACGCGTCATTTGCAGGAAACAACGTCTAAGGAATCTTAATATTTAATAAACTATGAATGTTTTATATCCATGTAACGGGAAGAAACTCAGCTAACTGATCTTTTAAATTGTTTTTCTCCAAAAAAAAAACCCTATGCTACACTCAGCCTCTGAATTATCCACGAGCGAAAAAATATAACCTATCACTGCACTTAACTCACTCTAACTCCCTTATTACTTATCCTAGATGCACAGCCAACCCCTCGATTAGCATCTCCTGGAGACACAGAATCTGGGGGTGCCCACCTCAACACTCAGTGATAAACTTTGCGACGCTATAAAAGAAAGCGTACATCATAACATGTGGAGCTAGGTAGCTAGAAACGCTAACATGGCTAACCTTGGTCAAAACTGGTCTTCAATGGCATTAAAACGATAAAAACGATGCTGCAGTTAATCCATAGGTTAATCCAATGTGTCTGTGTCCTCTTTGAAATGATTTCTGATAATCCATAAGCAATAAAACTGCTTTTTAGTTTCCAAATGCCAGAGCTAGAGCTCGGTCCACTCTGCTGCTAAATTACATGAAACGCAGCCCCCACCTTTTCTCTTCACAACGAGTGTGTGTGGGAGCCTCCCCCTTCGATTCTATTGGCTCTAATGGTCAGAAGAGGTGTCAACCATCAAATCGAGCAAGGGGGGCCAGAGATATAGAAAAAAAAACATTTCCACCCAAATCACCTCAGAGGTGGTGGTTTTGGCTAAACCTCTCTAAAAGGTCAAATGTCACTTGTTTCGCATCAATCTTGATACAGGTACTTATTATATGTTGTACTTTGGATTCCTAAAGCTTTTAGTCTACTAACCCATCATCCAAGGGTAGTTTTCACTATCTGTAAAAAGAATTTTTGGACGACACTATCATTTAAAAATCTGAATTTTCTTTAAAATAAAAAACATCTATATTGATTCTGACACTTCTACATCCAACTCACAGATGTAACCTTGCTTTGATAAAAGAAATTATTCATATAACCCTTTTAGAAGTTAAGTTGTAGTCATTTGTTTTGGGCATGTCATTTTCGAGCCTGAAACATGAAAAACAGGCTTGGTGCTTAACAGGTTAAGGTATTTGAATGTAACAATTTTAAGACAATGCATTTTGAAAAGAGAGGAAACATCTGTAACATTACAGTGTTTTCCTGTAAAATCTTTAAGGACAATTCCCGTAAATTAATGGCTTTTGCACTTTATTCAGTGAAAGTATTTTACTTTAATTTAATGGTTTTTGTTTGGCAGCCGCTGGGGACTACAGTTATGCACGTCTATCATTGTAATTGACAGTAAATTGCTGGCAACTCCTGCATTGCTTTCAAAATAGAAATGTAAGTACAGGCCCTTGTTGTAATGCATGTAAAACAAAATGATGTAATTCCCAGTAACATACTGTAATATCACATTCCTTAGTCATTGAAGCTGTGAAGAGGACTCTTTAAAGTAGAGACACTACATACTGATATACACCTGAACATCAGCAGGAGAGGACTCTTTAAAGTAGAGACACTACATACTGATATACACCTGAACATCAGCAGAGAGGACTCTTTAAAGTAGAGACACTACATACTGATATACACCTGAACATCAGCAGGAGAGGACTCTTTAAAGTAGAGACACTACATACTGATATACACCTGAGCATCAGCAGGAGAGGACTCTTTAAAGTGAGACACTACATACTGATATACACCTGAACATCATCAGGAGAGGACTCTTTAAAGTAGAGACACTACATACTGATATACACCTGAACATCAGCAGGAGAGGACTCTTTAAAGTAGAGACACTACATTCTGATATACACCTGAACATCAGCAGGAGAGGACTCTTTAAAGTAGAGACACTACATACTGATATACAGGAGGGACTCTTTAAAGTAGAGACACTACATACTGATATACACCTGAACATCAGCAGGAGAGGACTCTTTAAAGTAGAGACACTACATACTGATATACACCTGAACATCAGCAGGAGAGGACTCTTTAAAGTAGAGACACTACATACTGATATACACCTGAACATCAGCAGGAGAGGACTCTTTAAAGTAGAGACACTACATACTGATATACACCTGAACATCAGCAGGAGAGGACTCTTTAAAGTAGAGACACTACATACTGATATACACCTGAACATCAGCAGGAGATACTCTTTAAAGTAGAGACACTACATACTGATATACACCTGAACATCAGCAGGAGAGGACTCTTTAAAGTAGAGACACTACATACTGATATACACCTGAACATCAGCAGGAGAGGACTCTTTAAAGTAGAGACACTACATACTGATATACACCTGAACATCAGCAGGAGAGGACTCTTTAAAGTAGAGACACTACATACTGATATACACCTGAACATCAGCAGGAGAGGACTCTTTAAAGTAGAGACCCAACATACTGATATACACCTGAACATCAGCAGGAGAGGACTCTTTAAAGTAGAGACACTACATACTGATATACACCTGAACATCAGCAGGAGAGGACTCTTTAAAGTAGAGACACTACATACTGATATACACCTGTACATCAGCAGGAGAGGACTCTTTAAAGTAGAGACACTACATACTGATATACACCTGAACATCAGCAGGAGAGGACTCTTTAAAGTAGAGACACTACATACTGATATACACCTGAACATCAGCAGGAGAGACTCTTTAAAGTAGAGACACTACATACTGATATACACCTGAACATCAGCAGGAGAGGACTCTTTAAAGTAGAGACACTACATACTGATATACACCTGAACATCAGCAGGAGAGGACTCTTTAAAGTAGAGACACTACATACTGATATACACCTGAACATCAGCAGGAGAGGACTCTTTAAAGTAGAGACACTACATACTGATATACCCTGAACATCAGCAGGAGAGGACTCTTTAAAGTAGAGACACTACATACTGATATACACCTGAACATCAGCAGGAGAGGACTCTTTAAAGTAGAGACACTACATACTGATATACACCTGAACATCAGCAGAGAGGACTCTTTAAAGTAGAGACACTACATACTGATATACACCTGAACATCAGCAGGAGAGGACTCTTTAAAGTAGAGACACTACATACTGATATACCCTGAACATCAGCAGGAGAGGACTCTTTAAAGTAGAGACACTACATACTGATATACACCTGAACATCAGCAGGAGAGGACTCTTTAAAGTAGAGACACTACATACTGATATACACCTGAACATCAGCAGGAGAGGACTCTTTAAAGTAGAGACACTACATACTGATATACACCTGAACATCAGCAGGAGAGGACTCTTTAAAGTAGAGACACTACATACTGATATACACCTGAACATCAGCAGGAGAGGACTTTTTAAAGTAGAGACACTACATACTGATATACACCTGAACATCAGCAGGAGAGGACTCTTTAAAGTAGAGACACTACATACTGATATACACCTGAACATCAGCAGGAGAATACTCTTTAAGTAGAGACACCTAATACTGATATACACCTGAACATCAGCAGGAGAGGACTCTTTAGCATATTACACTGAACAACTAGCAAACGTAGGTTAGCATATTAGCTGGCAAGCTAACTGTGTTGATTAGATAGATAGATTAGATAGATACACACTCCTACCACAACTACTACTAACGAATCTAAAACAACTAAGTTTCTCTAATATTTTGTGATTTGCATTTGATTTCGTCCAGCCAGATCAGGAAACTCCTGGCGTATCTGGCGGACAACACACACACGGGATGACCACTCTGATGCCTCGTCCTAAAAAGCCCCGGCAGCCGCTTACAAAGCTGCGATAGGCAAGATGCCGAAAACGCCTATAAGGGGAGGAATGGATGATATACAGTGTATATATGTATATTTACACATGTTCATTTTGTACATTTCTAGAAATAAAGTTTGATGGAAATACTTAGTAGCCTTTCTTCTCTGAATGATTTGCTCCTATAACATATCAGTCATATATAGCAAACCATGATTTGATTTCTCATCAAACAGTAGTAGTTTATTACAGGTAAAAATAACGTACTCTTCTATAACAACAGTTGTAGGTACAGTTCGGTTAGTTAGCGTATAAAATATACGGCTGTACCGAGGCCATTATAAGACTGATGTTCCGCTGAGAGCGAGCCGAAAAAAGCACTGTTAGACATGGGCGGAGCCTCTCTGGTGGTTGACTAATCAGAACACACTGGGCTCACAGGGAGGGGGGGCAAGAGCTGCAACGAGCCGTTTAGTGGAGAGAGTGAATACCGGTGAATACACACACTTTACAGAGATGCTGTATGCGAAACCAATGTGAGTTTGGAAAAATGCACAGTATAAATCTATTTTAGTATACCTCAACAATGGAATTATGATCAGTGGAAATGGCCATGACATGGGCCCTTTAAATAAAAGTACAGGTTTAAAGTCCTTAAATAACCCAAATGTCCCCCAGTGTTAGGAATATATTGTGATGAAGTGAACACTGACCTGAGGTCTGGGGGTCTCTTTGTTCTCCTCCATGCTGCTCTCAGTGCTCCTTCTCCTGCTGGGTCTCTGGAATAAGTATTAACACTACAGTCAACACAAAACCAATCTACAGCTAAGAAGTAGCTTAGCAGCAGAGGTGGGAAGTACATTTACTCAAGTACTGTACTTAAGTACAACCATCGAGGTACTTGTACTTTACTTGAGTATTTACATTGTATGCTACTTCTACTCCACTACAGTTCAGAGGTACATGGTGTACTTTTACTCCACTACATGTATTTAATACCTTTAGTTACTTTACAGATGTGGATGAATGATGTGAAATATAATCAAGTGTTAAATCAGAAAGGAACAAAAATGATGTTGCAAAGATTATGGGATAATATTACTAATTTACTAAAAAAAGTATTCCTTTTCAATATACCAGCAGTTCAAATAAAGACCATTCATATAAACGTGTATATACTTGTACTTTACTTGAGTATTTCCATTTCCTGCTACTTTGTACAAATCAATACAAGACGCAACATAAGTGTTTTTATACTTGAGATATGAGTGTCATCTCAAACTAGAGAATGCAATTCCTGAAGCGAGTGGGAATGCTTTATGCTGAAAAGCTGACGCTAAACTGCTATGCTGAAATGTAATGTGTAAGAAAAAGTGAAGAATTTAGATTGAAATGATACATGAACACTGGGGGCTTGAATGTTTGATGAGAGAAGAAAAGAAAGTAAAAGGCTTGGAAAAGCAGCAGAATATTTGAACTGCGTTGATGGCTGCATCGTTACCAAACCTGTGAAGTTTTGGGCCATTTGGAGCATTTTCACTGAAGTTATAAGAAAACCGTGTTTCATGGCAGGCATTGTGTTGCCATGGCAACGGCATGTCTTCACGGACTGTTAGCACACATGTGAAGTTTGAGCACTTTTTGAACATTTTCATAGGAGTTATAGCGACATCGTCTTTTTGGCGAGGGATGCCTTTCCATGGAAACGGCATATGGTGAGATTTCAGATTTGGGTCAGAGCTGTTGAGGCATGGACCAGAGAGAGAGAGACAGAGAGAGAGAGAGAGAGAGAGAGAAGAGGAGAGAGAGAGAGAGAGAGAGAGAGAGAGAGAGAGAGAGAGAGAGAGAGAGAGGAGAGAGATCGAGAGAGATAGCGAGAGAGAGAGCGAGAGAGAGAGCGAGAGAGAGAGCGAGAGAGCGAGAGAGCGAGAGAGAGAGAGAGAGAGAGAGAGAGAGAGAGAGAGACAGAGAGAGAGTGTGTGTGAGTATGAAATGAACAGTTAGAACTGACTGCTGTCAGTTGGAGTGATGACATCATCGTGTTCCATTACACAGGTGTTTATAGTTGAGCTAACGAGCTCTGCAGAGATCAAAGGTTTCATTGTTCTGAATGAGAGATGAACCTCTTACATGTGAACGTTTTGTGAAGAACGATAACAGATATCTGTGAAATTTCAAAGCATGAAGCATCTCAAGGAAGTTGAGTATCTGAAGTGTAATTTTTGTGTACTTTCGGGTTAATAATGTGGCCTTTTTGGCAGTTTAACTAAAGGTGTGCGGCTGCTGCTGTGAGGAAATATCTGCCTGAAATTACAATGGGTTTTAATGGAGACATGTTGAACGTTTTTGTCACTTCATGCCCTCAAGAGGCATTTTGTTTAATTATTTTGCTTAATTATTTGTCATTTTTCAAGCTACGAGATGTTTTCCTACGTTTGTCATGAAAAATGATGGCTCAGGAATGTAAGGTTTGGGAATTATGGCAGTTTTAAAAAATATATGAAGGCACATTTCAAGATTTCCTACCCTCTAGCTGTGACATCACGCACTCTAGTTAATGTTAAAATCTGAAGAAAGCCTCTTTACTAAGGTCTGAACAATGTTTAATATCTCTAAAAGTAAGAATCAGATTTAAAAGTTGTGTTACACGAATAATGTCAGAAAGATGTGTAACATTTTAAAGTTGGAATGAGGTTTCTGAGTGAAAGTATGAATGAACAGTTAGCAGTTGAAGTTGCATGAAGATTTTTGAAGTCTGAAGAATGTCTCCATTGACTTCAATGGTTAAAAATGTGATGAATTATGGGATGTATCTCTGGAATTATGAAAGTTGAAAGTAATAGCGCCCGATTCCCGACCGAGCTGAACGTTTTGATGTTTGAACGGAGTTTCTGCGATGTTGAATGTGGGAGGAGAAGACGGACAAAATAATTGGACGAAATAATAATAAACTTTTCGTCCGTAGCATAACATATAGTTGGAATGCTGTATCAGCATACAGCTCAGGATGCTGAACTCTCTCCCTGCCCCAAATATGGACACACACCACACACACACACACACACACACACACACACACACACACACCACACACACAACACACACACACACACACACACACACACACACACACACACACACACACACACACACACACACACACACACACACACACACACACACACACACACACACAGGTCTGGGGGAAGCTCGCAAGTGTGTTTGAAAGATGACCTCAGTCTTGCTCTCGTTGAGGTTGAGAAAATAAAATAACAGTAAAGATGGTATACAAAAGCTTTTCAAAGAGCTTTCAACCTCATCGTCAACTCCATACCGTGTCTGAGGTCGGAAGGTAAACAGAAGCATACAGCGGAAGCGGAAGCTTTTCTTCTTCTTCTCTCGGTTTTTTGGCGAATTGCAACTTTAAGGTGCATACCGCCACCTACTGTACTCGCCGTGAAGTTGTTTGCAGCCTGCCAGGAAACCCAACGCAGAAGAAGAATAAGTGACGTCAGCGGCTCATTTGCCTAATCCACCCCCAGGAACTCATTTTGGTGTGAACGCGATATGCTTTAGTTCATCAGAACTAAAAGAACTCTCATGAACTAAAGTTCTCATGAACTACTGTGGGAAAAGTACTTGGTGTGAACGCGCTTAATAAAGCTGATTTTGACTCTATCAAAGTCAGTCACATTGACCCGAAGACACATTTTCGTTTGTATTACTGGTCTGGGGGAAGCTCGCGAGTGTGTTTGTGTGTATTGTGTTTGTGTGTATTGTGTTTGTGGTATTGTGTTTGTGTACGGGGAAACACTCACGAGAAACACCGGCTGTTGTTACGCCTGCTGTGACGTTAAATTACTCCGTTCTCTGCTTGTAATTATGCCGTTAAAAGCTTCAAAGTTGTATTTATCATCTGAATTTGCCGAAACAAGTTTAATATTCTGAAAGCCAATACTTTGTTTATTTGAAAACAGATGAAAACAAACTGTCTTTTATATAAAATTGAAGTATTATACAAGTAAAACTACATTTAGCTTTAATCCCATGTAATTGTAGAACACAGTGTTCCTTTGAGATGTATGAGTCAGGTGTCTTGAGTAGTCAACATTACAAATCATTGGACACATTTGGAAATATTATTTTCCACTTGTTACCATTGGGAGTCTATTTGTATGCAGCTCTGCGTGATTTAGTGGCTACAATTCAGGCTAATACGCTACCAGAGGTGGAGAAGTACTCAGGTCACTACTTGAGTAAAAGTAGAAGCACTCAGATCACTACTTGAGTAAAAGTAGAAGTACTCAGATCACTAATTGAGTAAAAGTAGAAGTACTCAGATCACTAATTGAGTAAAAGTAGAAGTACTCAGATCACTACTTGAGTAAAAGTAGAAGTACTCAGATCACTACTTGAGTAAAAGTAGAAGTACTCAGATCACTACTTGAGTAAAAGTAGAAGCACTCAGATCACTACTTGAGTAAAAAGTAGAAGTACTCAGATCACTACTTGAGTAAAAGTAGAAGTACTCAGATCACTACTTGAGTAAGGTAGAAGTACTCAGATCACTACTTGAGTAAAAGTAGAAGTACTCAGATCTTGTACTTGAGTAAAGGTAGAAGTACTCAGATCACTACTTGAGTAAAAGTAGAAGTACTCAGGTCACTACTTGAGTAAAAGTAGAAGTACTCAGATCTTGTTCTTGAGTAAAAGTAGAAGTACTCAGATCACTACTTGAGTAAAAGTAGAAGTACTCAGATCTTGTACTTGAGTATAAGTATAAGTACTCAGATCTTGTACTTGAGTAAAGTAGAAGTACTCAGGTCACTACTTGAGTAAAGTAGAAGTACTCAGATCTTGTACTTGAGTAAAAGTAGAAGTACTCAGATCTTGTACTTGAGTAAAAGTAGAAGTACTCAGATCTTGTACTTGAGTAAAAGTAGAAGTACTCAGATCACTACTTGAGTAAAAGTAGAAGTACTCAGATCACTACTTGAGTAAAAGTAGAAGTACTCAGGTCACTACTTGAGTAAAAGTAGAAGTACTCAGGTCTTGTACTTGAGTAAAAGTAGAAGTACTCAGGTCTTGTTCTTGAGTAAAGTAGAAGTACTCAGATCACTACTTGAGTAAAAGTAGAAGTACTCAGATCACTACTTGAGTAAAAGTAGAAGTACTCAGATCACTAATTGAGTAAAAGTAGAAGTACTCAGATCACTACTTGAGTAAAAGTAGAAGTACTCAGATCACTACTTGAGTAAAAGTAGAAGTACTCAGATCACTACTTGAGTAAAAGTAGAAGTACTCAGATCACTACTTGAGTAAAAGTAGAAGTACTCAGATCACTACTTGAGTAAAAGTAGAAGTACTCAGATCACTACTTGAGTAAAGGTAGAAGTACTCAGATCACTACTTGAGTAAAAGTAGAAGTACTCAGATCTTGTACTTGAGTAAAGGTAGAAGTACTCAGATCACTACTTGAGTAAAAGTAGAAGTACTCAGGTCACTACTTGAGTAAAAGTAGAAGTACTCAGGTCTTGTACTTGAGTAAAAGTAGAAGTACTCAGATCACTACTTGAGTAAAAGTAGAAGTACTCAGATCTTGTACTTGAGTAAAAGTAGAAGTACTCAGATCACTACTTGAGTAAAAGTAGAAGTACTCAGATCTTGTACTTGAGTAAAAGTAGAAGTACTCAGGTCTTGTACTTGAGTAAAAGTAGAAGTACTCAGGTCTTGTACTTGAGTAAAAGTAGAAGTACTCAGATCACTACTTGAGTAAAAGTAGAAGTACTCAGATCTTGTACTTGAGTAAAAGTAGAAGTACTCAGATCACTACTTGAGTAAAAGTAGAAGTACTCAGATCTTGTTCTTGAGTAAAAGTAGAAGTACTCAGATCTTGTACTTGAGTAAAGTAGAAGTACTCAGGTCACTACTTGAGTAAAAGTAGAAGTACTCAGATCTTGTACTTGAGTAAAAGTAGAAGTACTCAGATCTTGTACTTGAGTAAAAGTAGAAGTACTCAGATCTTGTACTTGAGTAAAAGTAGAAGTACTCAGATCACTACTTGAGTAAAAGTAGAAGTACTCAGATCTTGTACTTGAGTAAAGTAGAAGTACTCAGGTCACTACTTGAGTAAAAGTAGAAGTACTCAGATCTTGTACTTGAGTAAAAGTAGAAGTACCCAGAGTGTAGGAATACTCTGTTTCAGTAAAAGTCCTGCATTCAAAATGTTCCTCAAGTAAAAGTAGAAAAGTATTCTCATCAAAATATAGTTAAAGGGGACCTATCATGCAAAATGCACTTTTGTACGTCTTTTCTACATGAATATGTGTCCCCGGTGTTCCAGGGAACTCACCAAGTGTCAGAAAACACAACCTCTCTATTTTCCTCCATACCCAAATCTCTAAAAAAGGGGCTGCAACGGATCTGATAAAAACTGATCCAGATTTGAACACTGTCCTGACGTCAGGACGGTGGCGCTACGGCTATTGGGCCAACTCCACCATCAGGAGGAGACAGCCATGGCCATTGCCTTCTAAAGCGCTGGAGACGCTGTAGTACATATGCCAGGCCTGTAGGTGGTGCTGTTCTCACTGAATCAGCCCTTGCTAAAACAGAGCTAGAAAATGTCAAATTGAGCGAAATGAGGCATGGCTAAAATGCATGATCTGTTTGGTATTTTGAAAACAGAAAAGTATAAATATGCCTTATATAGGTATGGTCCTACACTATATTATTATAATATAGCATGATAGGTCCACTTTAAAGTAGCGACAGTGAAAGTAGTCATTGTGCAGATTGATCCATTTCAGAATAATATATATGATATGTTTTATAATGATTGATCATGAAAGTGTTCTCAAAGCTGGTAAAGGTGCAGCTAGTTTGAATGACTTTGTATACTGCAGGGTAGCTTGTGGATTTACTCCAGGTGGAACTAAAGTCTGATTTAACACTTGAGGTGCGTTCACACCGGAGTACTTTGGTGTACTTTTCCCACAATAGTTCATCAGAACTACGATATATTTGCGTTCACACCAAAAAGCCCCAGGAACTACTTTAGCTCAACTTAGTTCGCGAGACTCGCTTTTCAGTCCCCGCTACAGAGCAGGGTCTGTCGTGGGAGAAAGTAGTTCCTACGTCTGATTGGCTGTGCGGAATGCAAACCACGCCCGTTTGACTCCGAATTTGTTGTTGTAAGCGGCCATTGTATTTCCTCGCTTCGCAGCACACACGAAGAGATTCCTTTTGTGAAAGCAGTTATTATAACAACACCAAATAAATCAATTGGAGTGATGAGGATGTGTCTGCGCTTCTGGCGATTTACTCGAAGGACGCGAAGCGCCACATTCTGAAGCTTCTACTGCATGCAGTTTCAGTGGATCAGCAAAGTTAGCAGACCTGGCAAAGTGATGTCGGGACGACTACGAAGGTAAAATAAAATACATGCACTGCACTGTTTTAATCTGCACAATACTGGTCTTAGATGTACTTTTATTTGCTCAGTAGATCGAGCTAGCCATGGTAGAACTTGCTAACGTTATGTCCAAGCTGGCTAATAACATCTAGCTAGCTAGCTATTCTCATCCATGCCCGCTATGAACACGTTTTGACTTGTGAATAAGTGCAATGTTCTGTAATTTGCTTCACTAACTCATGGCACTAATCGTGTGTTTCAGGCGAGGTGTTTCTCTCAGGATTAGAAACTAGTTTTCCCCTCCGGGATAAATACGATAATATATCGTTAGCAATTAGCATGCTAGCCGGACATAATGCTACCTAGTTTGTACTGTATGTGTGTATGTGTGTGTTAGTTTGTACTGTATGTGTGTGTTAGTTTGTACTGTATGTGTGTGTTAGTTTGTACTGTATGTGTGTGTTAGTTTGTACTGTATGTGTGTGTTAGTTTGTACTGTATGTGTGTGTTAGTTTGTACTGTATGTTTGTGTTAATTTGTACTGTATGTGTGTGTTAGTTTGTACTGTAATTTGCAACATTCATTCTACATGTTAATGGTAAAAGCTTAAACAGTTGATTACCTGCATGCCACAAAGACTGATGTTCTAATATTTTTGCACATTTAAGTAGAAATGTAATTGAAATTCTATTTACTGCCTAATCATTGTTCCTTCTCATAGTATTATCCTAAATAGTTAAACCTTGTTTCCTCAGAAGGCTTCTCAGACTACATGGAGGATCCCTCAGAGAAACACAGTTTCCACGTTCAGTTCCCCCCCGCTGAGAGTAGGCAGCCTGCGCCCGGTCAGTGGACACCATCAGGACCACTATCTGATCACAGAGGATCCCATCCTGACCGCTGCTGCCATACTGCAGCAAACAGGAGGGAACGGAGGTGAAAACACACTTTATACATTTAGAGCACAAAGAAAAGTGTTGAGTTTAACTATAAAAATATTAGGTTCAACTAACCTAATACCGTTATATGAACTTTGCTGTGTTTTCAGCGTAGCTTTGTAAAGGTAACATTTAGCAGCTAAACTGTGGATAACAAGTAAACCACATTGGTTTGTTATTCAATATGGCCACCAAAAGCTTTTTGAATCATTACATGTCACTTGTTAGACGCTTTTATCCAAAGCTTACCTACTCAATACTGTGGGCAATCCCCACAGGAGCACTTTGGGGTGAAGTGTCTCGGGGACACAACGACATGCTACACCCTACCCCTACACACTACCCCTCCGTTTGCGCGTTCGCGCGGAGGGTCCGCCACATTAAGTGCTGTTCCAAACCAACGAGTGTGGAGAGGTGTGGAGGGGGAGTGGGCTATCAAGCCCTCAAACAGCGAGTCTGCATCGGTGCTGACTTGAGACCGGTCTCTACCTGACCGGAGTCACGCTGTGTGTGTCCGTCAGGAAACACGCTGTTAAAAAGTAGTTCCAGCAAACATCCACTGATAAATTGCGATGTTAACAACCTCATGATAACCTCATATTTTTTAACTTAGGATCATACCTGTGTTTAGTCTAGAAAAAGGTAAATGTGTGCATTTTATTATAAAGTTGTGTATATTTACAGACTGTTGCAAAAACTAAAAGCTTATAAACATCAGGTTTAAAACTAAAAGAGCTTTACAAAAAAGTAACACAATGAAAGATGTTTGGAGTTTTATTTGAGTTATTAATTTACATTTTTTGTCTAAGAGAAGCTGATTTGAAACCGTTGTTACATACAGTTACGGCATTTCCTGTTTCTGCCGGAGAGAGGGGAGTTTGTCCCAAAGCTTGCCGCTGTATTTACTCCCTCCATCTGACAGGAGGGAGCCTCGTTGAGCTGCGAGTGTGGCTACAGACGGAGTTCACTCCGTCACGGAGGGGTAGGGTCGAGGGAGTGGTTTGGGATTGGGCCTCAGAGGTGGAGATCGCCCACAGTGATGACTCTGACGTGGGGGGCTCTCTGTTATGGGCTGCTCCCCTTCTGGTATTTGGACAATGTTGTGTCGTTGTTGCGATTAAACTGATCTTGTATCTTGCATATTTCACCTTAGGAAAGTGGGCACGCGATGACAGCTTCCTTGACACCATGGACTGCCGTGCTATGGTCAGCAAGGAGAATGAGGACCTGCGTGCCAAGGAGATGCACGACGAACGGCTGCTGCATTCACACAAGGCCCAGGAATCGGACGACTAGCCGCTCATGGTGCCAGGTGGAGCAACAAAATACCTTTCAGGCTGGGCTTCTGGCAGTGCTAAGCGAGCTGATTAAATCCAACAGGCCTTCAATACAAAAATTAAGAAAAACTTGTCGTTGATAAACTGTACAATGACTTGTTGGGAGGCGTGTGGTGCAGTGGTCTGGTGCGTTGGTGTTCGGATCAGGGGAGCACAGGTTCAAACCCCACTGCAGTCAGGATGTCGTTGTGTCCCTGGGCAAGACACTTCACCCCAAATTGCCTACACCTGTGACAGTTAATTTTGTATTATTGTGATTATATATATATATATGCCACTGTTATTAATACTGACACCTAACTTTGCACAAAGGTGTGTCTGCTGCTGAGCCTACCTATTGTTAGGGATGGGTACCGAGCCCCGGTATTAAACGGGCCCCGGGGCGAATTATTAAAGACCGTGGTACCGTTAAGCTCCGACGTTATCGGTCTTTTTATCGGTACTGGAGACATCTAAAAAATATGTCATGTGTATTATTGCTACACAAACATTATATTGCAGTTTTAGTGTCGCCAACTCCGTTTCTAATACGCAAAAATATTTCGATCTCTCCAATCCAGACGAGAGATCTCTCTCCCCGCCTGTGTGCGAGGGGGCGGGGCAGTTTACACACACGCAGCTGCTACATGCAGCAACACACACACACGGAGGAGATGGCGGAGAGAACGCGCTCCGAGGTGTGGTTAAACTTTACCCGTCTCGCTCGTTGCCTAAAGTGCAATAAGAGTTCAGCATGTCAGGGCGGTAACACGAGCAATTTGTCTAAACATCTTGCAAAAGTGCACCACGTTCAGACGGAGAAATGCACCGGGTTCGACTGTCTCTCTAGTAGCTCTGTAGCCCCATCCACGAGTAACGTTTCCACGTCAGGTATATTATGTATGCTAGCAGCAACCTTTATATATACAGTCTATGGCAGCAACACACGGAGCTAACTCAATGATTCAAACATCGGTTAATGATTAGAGGGAACTGAGTTATTTAGTTTGTTAAAGTTTCAGCCTTTCTGTTCACAGTTCTGTCATCACATTATTTAATATGATTTGTTAAAACGTTGTTGTTTCTGTTGATGTGAAATATTATGTATTTCATTTAAATAAAAAGCAATGTTAGTTTTGTTCACAATTTGTTAATTTTCATTTAATTGTTTATTTGAATAGGGACAATGCACATTAATGAACACTTTAGACAAATAATGCTTCAAGTGTAAATATGCCGGATTTTAGCTTTGAGCTAATTTCCATCCGTAGTCCCTGACATACAACATTTAGTTAGTTTACCTCATTATTCTCTCCAAAAGAACCGATAAGAGTACCGTTAAAAGACCGGACCGATAAGCGGTATCGATAAAAGTAGTAGTACCGTTAAAACCTTAACCATACCCATCCCTACCTATTGTTATATTATATATATATTTATTGCCACTGTTATTATATTGTTTTGATACTACTGACACTTATTGATCTGCTGCTGATAAATAAAAGAGAACCTACATGCACGGCACTAGCATCATGACTGTCTTTGTTTAAACCAGCAGCGGTACACAGACTAACCTGTGTTGTGTGTGTAACGTAGTTCTTCAGGTGTGCATGCTTAACATGTATGTATACAAACGTTTTTAAAGAGCTTTCAACCTCATCCCATTGTCTTTAACACACATTTAACATAATATACTCATATTAATATACAAATATACAGTATGAGTACTGTTTTGATACTGACATTTAATCTTTGCACTAAGGTGTCTGCACTATTGTAATTGTGTATGTTGACTGGTAAATAAAAGAGAACCAAATGCACTGTACAAAATATCAGCTTTATTGTCAATTTACAATTTCCATGCTGTGCAGATGGCTCTCCACAACGTTGCTTCCAGGCGAATACAGAGGAGTTGAAAAGAGCCCTTGGACATTCGGAAATCTTCGATCCACTGCACACGTTGGCACCACCAGGCCGACGTTCTATTGTTCACCCAGAGTTCCGTAGTATTCGCATATCTGGAACACATACAAAGACACAAATTAGCCCTACATAACTCCTTTAATCCTACATTAGATAGTATTAATGTGATTTAATGAACGTACATTGCTGTTCTTTTGGCGTGATAACGGTCATCATCCTCGGCTGTACAACGGCGAAACATGTCCATCGCGTGTGATTTCGTCGTCTAATCCTTTTGTTAAGGCTTCTTAACCGCCTTCGCCTCCGACTCAGCATTTCTATTGCATTTGAATGGTCGATCTGTATTTGTATTTGTGGCTGAGTTATTGGCTTAAATCTCCGTTACGAAGCTGTATAACACGAGAACCAAAACGTCAACTCCATACCGTGTCTGAGGTCGGAAGGTAAACAGAAGCATACAGCGGAAGCGGAAGCGGAAGCTTTTCTTCTTCTTCTCTCGGTTTTTTGGCGGATTGCAACTTTAAGGTGCATACCGCCACCTACTGTACTCGCCGTGAAGTTGTTTGCAGCCTGCCAGTAAACCCAACGCAGAAGAAGAAGAAGTGACGTCAGCGGCTCATTTGCCTAATCCACCCCCAGGAACTCATTTTGGTGTGAACGCGATATGCTTTAGTTCGTCAGAACTAAAAGAACTCTCATGAACTAAAGTTCTCATGAACTACTGTGGGAAAAGTACTTGGTGTGAACGCGCTTAATAAAGCTGATTTTGACTCTATCAAAGTCAGTCACATTGACCCGAAGACACATTTTCGTTTGTATTACTGGTCTGGGGGAAGCTCGCGAGTGTGTTTGTGTGTATTGTGTTTGTGTGTATTGTGTTTGTGTGTATTGTGTTTGTGTACCGGGGAAACACTCACGAGAAACACCGGCTGTTGTTACGCCTGCTGTGACGTTAAATTACTCCGTTCTCTGCTTGTAATTATGCCGTTAAAAGCTTCAAAGTTGTATTTATCATCTGAATTTGCCGAAACAAGTTAATATTCTGAAAGCCAATACTTTGTTTATTGAAAACAGATGAAAACAAACTGTCTTTTATATAAAATTGAAGTATTATACAAGTAAAACTACATTTAGCTTAATCCCATGTAATTGTAGAACACAGTGTTCCTTTGAAGATGTATGAGTCAGGTGTCTTGAGTAGTCAACATTACAAATCATTGGACACATTTGGAAATATTATTTTCCACTTGTTGGGAGTCTATTTGTGCTCTGCGTGATTTAGTGGCTACAATTCAGGCTAATACGCTACCAGAGGTGGAGAAGTACTCAGGTCACTACTTGAGTAAAAGTAGAAGTACTCAGATCACTACTTGAGTAAAAGTAGAAGTACTCAGATCTTCTCCTTGAGTAAAAGTAGAAGTACTCAGGTCACTACTTGAGTAAAAGTAGAAGTACTCAGATCACTACTTGAGTAAAAGTAGAAGTACTCAGGTCACTACTTGAGTAAAAGTAGAAGTACTCAGGTCACTACTTGAGTAAAAGTAGAAGTACTCAGATCACTACTTGAGTAAAAGTAGAAGTACTCAGGTCACTACTTGAGTAAAAGTAGAAGTACTCAGATCACTACTTGAGTAAAAGTAGAAGTACTCAGGTCTTGTACTTGAGTAAAAGTAGAAGTACTCAGGTCACTACTTGAGTAAAAGTAGAAGTACTCAGGTCACTACTTGAGTAAAAGTACTCAGATCACTACTTGAGTAAAAGTAGAAGTACTCAGATCACTACTTGAGTAAAAGTAGAAGTACTCAGATCACTACTTGAGTAAAAGTAGAAGTACTCAGATCACTACTTGAGTAAAAGTAGAAGCACTCAGATCACTACTTGAGTAAAAGTAGAAGTACTCAGATCACTACTTGAGTAAAAGTAGAAGTACTCAGATCACTACTTGAGTAAAAGTAGAAGTACTCAGATCACTACTTGAGTAAAAGTAGAAGTACTCAGATCTTGTACTTGAGGAAAAGTAGAAGTACTCAGGTCTTGTACTTGAGTAAAAGTAGAAGTACTCAGATCTTCTCCTTGAGTAAAAGTAGAAGTACTCAGATCTTCTCCTTGAGTAAAAGTAGAAGTACTCAGATCTTGTACTTGAGTAAAAGTAGAAGTACTGAGATCTTGTACTTGAGTAAAAGTAGAAGTACTTGCTGAAAAAACGAAATACCAATAAAAATATTTGTCAAAAAAAAAAGTAGAAGTACTCAGATTTTCTCCTTGAGTAAAAGTAGAAGTACTCAGATCTTCTCCTTGAGTAAAAGTAGAAGTACTCAGATCTTCTCCTTGAGTAAAAGTAGAAGTACTCAGATCACTACTTGAGTAAAAGTAGAAGTACTCAGATCTTGTACTTGAGTAAAAGTAGAAGTACTCAGATCTTGTACTTGAGTAAAAGTAGAAGTACTCAGATCTTGTACTTGAGTAAAAGTAGAAGTACTCAGATCTTGTTCTTGAGTAAAAGTAGAAGTACTCAGATCTTGTACTTGAGTAAAAGTAGAAGTACTCAGATCTTGTACTTGAGTAAAAGTAGAAGTACTCAGATCACTACTTGAGTAAAAGTAGAGTACTCAGATCTTGTACTTGAGTAAAAGTAGAAGTACTCAGATCTTGTACTTGAGTAAAAGTAGAAGTACTCAGATCTTGTACTTGAGTAAAAGTAGAAGTACTCAGATCACTACTTGAGTAAAAGTAGAAGTACTCAAATATTGTACTTGAGTAAAAGTAGAAGTACTCAGATCACTACTTGAGTAAAAGTAGAAGTACTCAATATTGTACTTGAGTCAAAGTAGAAGTACTCAGATCTTGTACTTGAGTAAAAGTAGAAGTACTCAGATCACTACTTGAGTAAAAGTAGAAGTACTCAGATCTTGTACTTGAGTAAAAGTAGAAGTACTCAGATCACTACTTGAGTAAAAGTAGAAGTACTCAGATCTTGTACTTGAGTCAAAGTAGAAGTACTCAGATCTTGTACTTGAGTAAAAGTAGAAGTACTCAGATCACTACTTGAGTAAAAGTAGAAGTACTCAGATCTTGTACTTGAGTCAAAGTAGAAGTACTCAGATCTTGTACTTGAGTGAAAAGTAGAAGTACTCAGATCTTGTACTTGAGTAAAAGTAGAAGTACTCAGATCTTGTACTTGAGTCAAAGTAGAAGTACTCAGATCTTGTACTTGAGTAAAAGTAGAAGTACTCAGATCTTGTTCTTGAGTAAAAGTAGAAGTACTCAGATCTACTTGAGTAAAAGTAGAAGTACTCAGATCTTGTACTTGAGTAAAAGTAGAAGTACTCAGATCACTACTTGAGTAAAAGTAGAAGTACTCAGATCTTGTACTTGAGTCAAAGTAGAAGTACTCAGATCTTGTACTTGAGTAAAAGTAGAAGTACTCAGATCACTACTTGAGTAAAAGTAGAAGTACTCAGATCTTGTACTTGAGTCAAAGTAGAAGTACTCAGATCTTGTACTTGAGTGAAAGTAGAAGTACTCAGATCTTGTACTTGAGTAAAAGTAGAAGTACTCAGATCTTGTACTTGAGTAAAAGTAGAAGTACTCAGATCTTGTACTTGAGTCAAAGTAGAAGTACTCAGATCTTGTACTTGAGTAAAAGTAGAAGTACTCAGATCTTGTACTTGAGTAAAAGTAGAAGTACCCAGAGTGTAGGAATACTCTGTTTCAGTAAAAGTCCTGCATTCAAAATGTTCCTCAAGTAAAAGTAGAAAAGTATTCTCATCAAAATATATTAAAGGGGACCTATCATGCAAAATGCACTTGTGTACGTCTTTTCTACATGAATATGTTCCCCGGTGTTCCAGGGAACTCACCAAGTGTCAGAAAACACAACCCTCTCTATTTTCCTCCATACCCAAATCTCTAAAAAAGGGGCTGCAACGGATCTGATAAAAACCGATCCAGATTTGAACACTGTCCTGACGTCAGGACGGTGGCGCTACGGCTATTGGGCCAACTCACCAATCAGGAGGAGACAGCCACGGCCATTGCCGTTCTAAAGCGCTGGAGACGCTGTAGTACATATGCCAGGCCTGTAGGTGGCGCTGTTCTCACTGAATCAGCCCTTGCTAAAACAGAGCTAGAAAATGTCAAATTGAGCAAAATGAGGCATGGCTAAAATGCATGATCTGTTTGGTATTTTGAAAACAGAAAAGTATAAATATGCCTTATATAGGTATGGTCCTACACTATATTATTAAATATAGCATGATAGGTCCACTTTAAAGTAGCGACAGTGAAAGTAGTGATTGTGCAGATTGGTCCATTTCAGAATAATATGTATGATATGTTTTATAATGATTGATCATGAAAGTGTTCTCAAAGCTGGTAAAGGTGCAGCTAGTTTGAATGACTTTGTATACTGCAGGGTAGCTTGTGGATTTACTCCAGGTGGAACTAAAGTCTGATTTAACACTTGATTATATTTCACATCATTCATCCACATCTGTGAAGTAACTAAAGGTATTAAATACATGTAGTGGAGGAAAAGTACACCATGTACCTCTGACTTATGTTTACTGCCAACCTAAAAGTACCTCAGAAATAGTAATCAATAATGTATTGAAAGGTTATTTGGCTGATTGTTTTATATTGGCTCAGCCAGGTTATATGGGATGCCCAGTCTACGTCCAGATGGGTCACTCATTTTGAAATATTAAACTTAGTTTCTTTTCTTTCATTTTTCGTCCTCATCTAGAATGCTATCACGAAACACACATTTGGTTGTTTATACTTTATAGCATAAAGAACATCTGATTTAATGTGAGGTAGGGAAATAATCATTTGAGTATAAGTATGTGTATATAAATATGTAATTTCCAACAGCTGTAAGATGCTTGAAAAGCTTGAAAATGCACCTTGAATTTGACTTTGGAAAAGGTGTAAGAACCCTGTAAGCGACTCTTACTTTGAGTTTGCTCCCCACGGCGGGCGTGTTCTGGATCTCCCACATGCCTTCAGTGAAGCCTTTGATCCGGACGCCGCTGCCGAACTTCAGCTTGTTCCCGACGTACGGCACGATGTTCTCCGGAGGGATCGTTCCTCTGAGGACGGATATTACACTTTGAAGTCATCATGTCTTTGCTGTCAGGATTACAGTGTGTGTGTGTGTGTGTGTGTGTGTGTGTGTGTGTGTGTGTGTGTGTGTGTGTGTACGTACATCTGATGCTCCGAAGAAGTAGACTGGGATTCTCTTATTTCTTCCACCGCCGACAACTGCACACCTGAACACACAGAATATCACGTTAGCTAGGAATACACATCTGTACGTGTAGTTAGTGTGTGTGTGTGTGTGTGTGTGTGTGTGTGTGTGTGTGTGTGTGTGTGTGTGTGTGTGTGTGTGTGTGTGTGTGTGTGTGTGTACCCTGGCAGGCCAGTGGGGGAACCCCTTCATCTTGGCGAACACCAGGTCTCCCTGTTTGAACTGGTCACCGTGTTCCCCCGGCATCGTGATAACTCTCACCTTAATGACAGAGAAACAGCCTGAAAGAAAACAGAAATATATTGAGATGACTTAATAACCATCATGTAATCAAGGGCCGTCTGAAAGACACATTTACTCATTCATTATATATGTATATATACCAGTTTTAGTTTCACATGATGTGTAACTCTTCTCTTATCTTATTAAAAGTACATATTTATATCTGGTATGTAATTAAGGAGTAGTATAAAGTGACATCAAATGAAAATACTTAAGCTAATGCAACTACCTGCAATCTGTATTTGAGTAAATGTACTTTATTTACTTTCCAACCATGAAACACTGTTTATTGTTGTACCGTTAACTGTTGACAGTTGTTATCTGAAATGTATAAACCACATTAAAGTTTAAACAGGTCGTTTATTTCAATGTATAAGCATCAAAAACCTATTCCATTCAGTGTTTAGAAAGGGTGAAGTGTAAACTGTGACATACACTGAGTAGTTTCTGTGTAGAGTATCATATATTTTGCATTCATTTAGTAGCATTTATACATATATTACTGTAATGCAAATGTGAGATATAATCCAGACAAACAAAGAGTATTAAAAGAACAATATGTATCTCTGATATGTAGCTAAGGAGTATAAAGTGACCTTAAAATATAGTTTCCAACCATAGAAAACGGTTCATTGTAAGGCTTTACCTGTTGCTAGATGTTATCTGAAAGGTATAAACCACATTCAAAGAGAGAACAGGTCGTTTCCTTCCATCAGAAACGTTTTTTAACCGTTTTTAAGTATGTTTTGTTTCATTTCCAGCTCGTCTTTGTTTACAAATACAGACTGCTAGCTCTGAAGCTAACTTTAGCATGTGGCTAAACCCTGAGCTGTAGCTGGACCCTAACTCTCTGTGGTTCATATCTATCTTAATGCAAGTTTACCGGGACATTAGAAGGTTTACATACCGTAAGAAACCCAGGGGTTATGGTGTGAATCCGGAGATAAAGTCTCTGCTTTCTCTCGTTTCTAAGCTACGATCCTTCTCCTTCTTCTGTCGCCATGGTGACCGGGTACATCGTGTCGCGTGACAAACAGCGCTTTCCCGCTGGCAGTTGGACTGTACCATTGTGTGGGGAGACTGGACTATACCAACTCGGGGTAAATCTGTTAGAAAATGTAAAATAAAACGAATTTTGGACAAAGACAAATATAAAGACAATTATTATCTTTCAAGGAAACGTGTTAAGATATTTTTAATTACCCTTAATGTAGATGTTATGCCAAATTATTCTTTACAGCCTTTAAGAGGATAGTGTGCTGGACTTCGAATCAGAGGGTAGCAAGTTCGAGTCCCACTGCAGTCAGCATGTCGTTGTGTCCCTGAGACACTTCTCCTCAAAGTGCTCCTGTGGGGGTTGTCCACAGTACTGAATGTATGTAAGTCGCTTTGGATAAAAGCGTCTAACAAATGACATGTAATAATAATTAAGAGGCACATATTTAACTTTCTACTACACTATATTTAGTTGTGTAGTGCCGAGAGAAGGGAGTCGGAGGCGGTGCATCGAAGGTGCAAAGTTGGTTTTATTCAGCAGCAGAAAACCACATGTTGGGCTTGAAGCCCGGGAAGCAAAGAGGAAGAAGCAAGGAGGGCACACAATAAGTACAGTCAACAACATATATGTCCGTGCAGAAACAATACCCCAACCTGTAGTTCCATGAGTGAATTATGATAAACAGTGATAAACAGCGATCACTACAGTTGATAGATTTCATATTCAAACTATACACACAATATTAAAGCTATGTTCACATTGATTAATCGATTTCTGAGTAATTATATTACATTATAATATTTATGATTCAGGGATGGGCTATTCTATTGAACGAGTACTTTTACTTTTAGTACTGTAAGTACTTTGGTGCTTTCACTGTTTAATACACAACTTTTATTGACTGACATATTTCTTGTTACGTACTGGTACCGACAAGTTAAAATAAATACAGAATGAAACGATGTACAAGTGTGTTTCTTCAGGAATAGAGTATACAATGGGCAGAATTGACAAACCCATGCATTGTATTTTAAGAGATATGATATGACAAAGTTGTAAATATTTACATGTTTATTACAAAAGCATGTTTCTCAAACCCAGCAGACAGAACATAGAGCTGGTTGTTATGGTGTTTTTTAATACAATACCTGCTTTTTAGTACTGATACCAAAAGAAAAGCAAAGAAAAATGTGTTTTATTTAACAAAGAATATGTAAGTTTTCTAAATACACAAAGAGATGTTGGTGTAAATCAGGATCGATCTGATCAGAGTAAATACATTGTCTGACAGGGAACACTGAAAAAAATGGACATAGGGGTTCTTTGAATTTACACAAATAAAAACAGTAAATGCAACGGAATTAGTTCATGTTCTGTCTCTGAATGTGATTTTATTAAGCAGACTTCATTTATTTATTGAGAATGTTAAATCTACGTATTTAAATCGCTTTGACTGAACGTGATTTAATTGAAACATTTAATCAATGTAATCGAATGTGGTTAGAACCGGAAATGAAGTATATATTCAAATGGCGTCCGGAGCTGTGATTGGTCCTCAGGAACTGCCGAAAAAAAGTACAGAAGAAGAGGTGTCGACAACCGGGAAAAGTATCAGTTGGTTACACAAAGCCAACCTCTGTGAGAGACTCCAAAAGTAAGTTAATTAAATGTAATGTTTCTGCTCAATACATGTTTGTACCATAGACTGTATATATAAAGGTTTGTACCCCTTTCCAATATAGTGCTGTGTTCATTCGGTATGTTACAATTACGGGGACGTGTGTATATACATGACACCAAGGTTCAAGGTTCTTTATTGTCAATCTGACATAGTTACAGAGTAATTATGTAGTTGAAAATCTTATGCACAGGCTTCTCCAACAATGCAACATAATAACATAATAACAATCACCATGTATTGCTAATGTTAGCTATCAAGCTAGCACTGACATTAGCTAATTGTATCACATTATTGTTGATGACGGATGTATTAAGAATCATTTCGTTATCACCATACCGCTAATTGGGCTAATATATACAGGCTATGGGTTCGGGCCATTGTTACTGGCAGAGGTGGAGAAAGTATTCAGTCTGCTTCACTTTTGCGGTTACTGCTGTGGCGTTTGTGTGATCACGTGCGCCATGCCTGTGTCGGGCATGGCGCACGTGTGTTTGTGAGTGTGCTCGCGGTGTCTATGTGAGTCGGTCTCGGTCAAAGTAAGTACATTTATTTAGCTTATTTGCCGTGATTTAATTGTAATAAACGTATAACAATGAGGCCGAATCAACAACATAGTGACACCGATTAATTTAAAACCATGATTGTCTACTGTGGGAAGTGTAGTTACAAAACCGCAGGCAAAACACTTTAAAGCAGCCATTTTCTGAATGGAGATCGGATCGGGCTAAGCTATCGTTGTTGGTGCCCTTTCCACACTTAAAATAACGTCATATAAACTTTTAAAAAACAGCGACTGTTTTCCGCATGCTAAGGACCGTCTGTGACAAGGATTATTATTCATTTTCTGAACAAATATGAGATAATGTGGGGCTCTGTGTGCTGCCAACGGCTGAAGCTTTGTTTTGCCGATTTAACAAAGTCAGTGACGACGGACGGACATTCTTGGCTGCACGGCTTCACTCGTGTTGGTTGCCAGCCTCCGCTTTAACTACCGCCAACTGCACGTGCAGGCAGTTATAACGCTGGAAATTAGTTTGCTAGTTAGCCTAGCCACACAGCTTTGAACCGTGACATTCGCGTCATCATGACGCTATGTTTAGCTAATGTTAGCTATCTAGCTAGCACTGGCATTGTTTAACACCACACACACAGAGAGACAAGAGCTGAGAGGAGGACTTGTTGTATTTAAGTATGTATTATATATATTCCATGTGCTTTTGTTAAAATAGTTTGTAGTCTTTTATCATTATTTATCTTAAATCTACTGATTCTAAATGTTTTCCTTCGTAGGTTCATCATCCTCTTTACCACTTACCACTGAAAGGCCCACACAGAAAGATTTTATATTGGTAAGAGCTATTATGTTTATTGTCAACTGTGTTGAAACAACTGTGTTGTGTTGTTGGGTTGTTTTCTCCCTGATGTTAAACAATGATCACATTCCTTTTGTTTTTATGCGTTTTCAGATCAACTCTGAATTCAAGAGAATCACGACCAAGCCACTCCAATCAAGACTCCTGTCTCAGCTGGACCTCCTCTCTCAGCTGGACCTCCTCTCTCAGCTGGACCTCCTCTCTCAGCTGGACCTCCTCTCTCAGCTGGACCTCCTCTCTCAGCTGGACCTCCTCTCTCAGCTGGAGCTCCTCTCTCAGCTGGACCTCCTCTCTCAGCTGGAGCTCCTCTCTCAGCTGGAGCTCCTCTCTCAGCTGGACCTCCTCTCTCAGCTGGAGCTCCTCTCTCAGCTGGACCTCCTGTCTCAGCTGGACCTCCTCTCTCAGCTGGACCTCCTCTCTCAGCTGGACCTCCTCTCTCAGCTGGAGCTCCTCTCTCAGCTGGAGCTCCTCTCTCAGCTGGAGCTCCTCTCTCAGCTGGACCTCCTGTCTCAGCTGGAGCTCCTCTGGCACCCTGATGTTCCAAAAGCGAGGAGGACAGCTTGGGGGAAGGCTGGAAACAATCATTTTGAAATGGCTAATGTAAGTGATACAGGATTCTCATTATGAATAACCTAAACCTAAATGATTTTGAAATGTTTTTTGAGAATCACGAATTTTAGAATTGTGAAAAGTGCTACAATATTTTACATTTTAGTTATTACATAATTTATTTGCAAGAATGGCACACAAAAAGTGCTCATCGCCAAGGAGACCATTAGTGCTTTTGCTTTTTATTTGATTTATCTGTCTCCTTTCAGTAGTGTAGTAGCTCCGCAGTGAAAGTGACCAGAGTGCCGGCTGACAGCAGCTCTAACACACACTGCTACTTTTTGGTCCTTCAGAGCCACCGTAGCTTCTCTGATTGAGTAGAGCGTTGCCATTCCCTCTCTAACCACACGTTTAGCTAAAACACCCTAATTCTACACATTGTAGCTTTAACTGACCCTGAGCCATCTATCCATCTCAATTTTAAATGTGATATATAATTCAACTCGAAAATCCACTGACCACAATTTGAGAAAGATGTCCAGGGGATGTGGAGCTCACAGCAGGGCTTGCACTTTCTTAGGAACTGTGATGTTGTATTCTCAAAGTAATATGTATCCAAATGACAGTTCACAGGAGTAGACTTGAATTAAAGCACAAGACCTGTAATAAGACACTAATCAAGTACATTTACTTTCAGTGTGATGATGTAGATGCTGGACGCAAGTCTATCGTCAAGGGACTATGCATCTACATGGGGGAAGGTCCAAAAGACCTTGTGCGAGAATATGTGGTATGTACATGAATCTGCTTCTTTTATACTTCTCTTCACTTTTGTTTTCATACACGATCTCTTAGGCTGAAATTGTTAATTGAAAATATAGTGGGTGGTTTTTGTTTCGTTTGTTTCATATTATTAAATTCAATATTTCAAAGTTGCTGGAACGTGACTTAAAGGTGGGGTAGGTGAGTTTGAGAAACCGGCTCGAGATACACTTGTTGTTATATTCCATGGAATGCTCTTAACATCCTGATAGCAATGAATATCTGAAGTGCTTTGACAATAAATCCATAAATAAATATCATCTGTGGAAGCTGTAGTACTGTAAAAAGCACGACCAATCATCTGGCCCGGCTAAAATAACTGGATGGCCTACCTGCCTGTCAGCCTTCCATCTGTGCACAAACTTATCTGGTGCCCTCATTGGTCATGTGCGCGTTCGTGTGTGTTGGAGGAGGGGCTCTGTAAGGAAGTGGCAGATTTTCTCCGGTTGTGTATTTTCAAATTCTAGCGCACTCGAGCTGGTTTCTCAAACGTACCTACCCTACCTTTAAGTAAATCATCGATTGTTTGAATAACAAAACAATCAGTGTTTTAGCTTTATGTAAATCTTCACAAACTCAATAACTGTTCTGTTATCATTCTACTTGTCTCTGTCACAGCCACTGTTGCAATTACAGGTACAACTCAATCAATTAGAATATCGTGGAAAAGTTTATTAATTTCAGTAATTTTGTTTAAAATAGGTCTCCTATTATGCAAAACCTTTTTTCATAAAGGTAAATGTTCATGTCTTTTACATGTATGTGTCCCCAATGTGTTGAGAGACTCCCAGGATCTCAGGGGAAACATCTATTTTCTATAGTTCTAGTGATCCAACTCAGACAGACACAAACACCTACTGAATGTTTGTTTTTATTAGCTATAACTTGTAATCATCCAGATTACAACAAACACTTGGAATAATTCACTTTGTGTGTAATGAATCCATGTAATATGTGTTTCACTTTTTAAAGAGTTACAGAAATCAATCAACTCTTCCACAATATTCTAATGTATGAAGATGCCCTGTTCATCTACCACTTGGGTAAACATTCATTGGTCATTTTTCAATTCAATCTTTCATGTCTCTCTTTCTTTCATTCAATTGCAATGTTTCCTTTTATACTTGTGGAGTAGTTGCATACATATTTACCTTGGAGCATTTGAACAAACTAGTAAGTGAACACGTAGTGCCACACAAGGACGTGTCCCACTTGTTATACTCAGTAAGGCATACATTTAATTGATATCTTTAATTTACTTTCATTTATAATGTTCAACTTGCCATGGCTAGATCTATACTATGCCTTCCCGTATTTATTTTTTATTTTATTTTCCTGATGGGGCTTGGTTTGAGGTCTTATTTGCTTACATTTTGCCGTTTTCTTTACAGGACACAGATGAAGGCGCCATCAAGGACACGACTGTGGGGATTTATGTTCTTAAAGATGCTTCCACTGATGAACCGGAGGACATGGGGATCGTTCTAGAAGGCGTCAAAGTCTTGACAAATCTGGATAATGTAGCATTAGCTTTTGCAATGCTGTTCGGACTAATGCACGCGCTGAATTTGAGCTACCCTGCTGACCTCCGCTCCACCTTTGAAGTAGTCCAAAGCATTATTATGGAACTGGACTGCGGTGAGCTCTCAAACAAAGCAACTGCTCTGAAAAACAGGCTTCAGTGAAACGGCTCAGAGACTGCTGCATGCAAGGAACCCCAAACCATTGAATCTGTTCTTCTCTGTTATGTTTGGTATTGAAATACCATTTTAGGATTTGTTGTTGAATGCTTTGTTACAACTTGTGTTTTTAACCTGAGACAATTTGAAAGACCATTGCTGTCTTTAGTATTTGTGTTTGAGACTCTATAAGAAACCTGTCAATCCTGCATGTGTCTGAACTCTGTTATCTAGCATCCCCCCCCCTGCTGTTCAGCCTGTTCACTCTTATTGTTCCTTCATATATTTCTTCTACACTGATGTTGGTCTAGCCACCACAGGTCATTTTATGTCACAAATGTTCAGGTTAAAGCAAAGTTCCATGCTTTAATTATTCAATGTTCCATGCTGCAGTATTTTTCTATATTGCCTGTGCTATAGCACCTCTTTTAAAGGTTTACAAATATATATATTTTATAAGTTCTATTGTTACTGTGAAAAGGGTAAAACCCAGAATCAAACCACATAATGGAGAACTAGTTTGAATGTACCTAAGTGTGTGTGTATAGTGGTATTCTTGTTGCTTATTTAAAGCTCAATAAAGTGTTTTGATACAGAACTGCTTGATTTTGTATTAGCCTCCATTGGAAGCTATGTGTGCAATGTATTTGAATGAGATAGACTTAGCAAGTCATATTTGAAATTGCTTTAAACACGCATAATACATTTTAATAATATTAGCATGAAAAATTCAAGTAAAATGTACTGGTCAAAATCTAGCAACCAGAACATGATGAAATAGCTTAAACATAGACAATACATTTGAATAATAGCATGAACAAATCATGTTAGAATTACATGTCAAAATGTAATAAACAGAACGTGAAGAAATTGCTTTAACATTTCTCAATAAAATGGGATTGCAGTAACTGAAAAATATCATGTTGAATCAACAGGATTATTTCTAGCGGTCTGATGTGAATAGTATATGATGGTTTGACAAGCAATGTGTCAGTTTTACACATTCTCATGGTGTGGGACCAATGTACACATTCACATGGAGTACATCCAGGGAATTATAAAAGCTTTTACAACACTTCATATTTTAGTGTGTGATCATGTGTTCTTATATCAGTTCATCAACAGTCAGTTCGTCCAGTTTTTTAATCACTTCCACTATCTCTATCTTCTTCTTCCTCCTCCTCCTCCTCCTCCTCCTCCTCCTCCTCCTCCTCCTTCCTCCACGAGTCCGGCGAAGAAGTCGTTTTCTCCGTGATCAGCTGATCGTGGGCGCTGCTCACCAGGAAACGGGAGTCCCAGGATTTAGTTGATTTCCTCGACGGGTTCTCCGACATGTTGCCCGATGCACCCGATGACCCGGTTGGGAAAGAGGTTCACGGCTCTGATGGAGGAAGGAGAGACATTTATATATAAGCATTCAATAAGGGTGAGGAATCAGGCTTATTGGTACAAGAGTGGTGGCCAACCAGGACAACACATTCATTTCATTTCATTGTTATTGGTTCCGTTCAACAAATATTTACAAATCATGTCTCTATAAACACACGGACCCGAAAAGGAGCAGGGAGAAGAAAATGATCTGATAGTACCATGCCCCTTTCTCTAAATAAAGAAATACATTGAAACAGATGGTCTGTCCTTCATATTTAAAATCCAAAGCAACTTGAATTGTCTCAGAACTAAAGGGTTGTTGGACTATACATTCATGAAGAAACCCATTCAGGCCACAATAACATCATATTGGACCATTTAAAGAGCATTTTGGTCCAAGTTATAGCATCAAGAAACCAGTTCATGATCCAAGAGTCATTCAGTTCTACCATTCAAAAAGTAGTTTGGACTACTTGAAGATGCGTAACCATCTCAAGCCATGATGACATCAGCTCAGACCATTACAAGCTGATTATTTGTATCATTTTAGAAAAGAAAGAAACCAGTATATGGAACCAAGATCATGTCTGACCATTACAACCAATTCTTCAGATTACAGCAGCATTGTTAAAAGAATACCTTGTACCACAAAAACGCCCATTGGACTACGAAAAGACCACCATGGATCTGGAACACTGGGAAAAGTGTAACGACTGTGTCATTTAATCAAAATACTTTTTTTAATTGGTCTAATTAAAGGTGGGGTAGGTATTTGGAGAAACCAGCTCGAGTGCGCTAGAATGAAAATACACAGCCGGAAAACCTCTGCCACTTCCTCACAGAGCCCCTCCTCCAACACACACGAACGCGCACATGACCAATGAGGGCACCAGATCAGTTTGTGCACAGATGGAAGGCTGACAGGCAAGTGGCGATTCTTTGTGGTGTCGGTTTGACTAGTGAAAAGTTTAAATAGTTGCAAATGTTATATTGGTTTCACATGAGGTATTTGTATGTGGCTATGGGTTAGCAAGTTTAGCCACGTGTTAGCTAGTTTTTAAGCAGTTTAACCAGGTCATCTTCATAAATGTATCATGCATGGGGCGACCTGACTAGTGAAAGGTTGAGTTGTTGAGAACGTCATTTATTTATGTATATATATATAATACCTGTTGACGAGCAAACCGTGCCAGTCTGCTCTGTGCCTGGGTGTGGTCTGATCAAGGCCCGGGCTGCACACACACACACACCACACACACACACACACACACACACACACCACACACACACACACACACCACACACACACACACACACACACACACACACACACACACACACACACACACACACACACACATTGGTGACTGAAATGCATATAACTGAGTGGCATGGGCCTTTGGAGTAAAAAGGAGAGAGTGTTTAATTCAAGCTTGTTTATGAACAGGGGCTGGGGCCGTCGGGGGCTAAACAGAGCACATAGTACAACGCTAACTTCATCAGCATCGCATGTCTTCATTCAAAAAATGCATTTAAAATACGTGCTCCGCTCATAAAAAACACTGCAGCATATTAAATACACTAACAGCCAGACCCCAGCCAGCGTTAGAGCAACACACTCTCACTCCATAAACGTCCAGGAGCGACGCTTGGTCAGGGTCCATTGATAGGTTTTAGTGTACAATGCTTTTGTCACGTTCTCCCCTTCAATTCTGAGAAGTCGTTCTCTATGAGTTTTGGATGGCCGAAGACACTACATTACCCACAATCCTTGTTTCTCAGAATCGAAGGGGAAAACGTGACAAAAGCATTGCACACTAAAACCTATCAATGTGGTTTAATTAACAAGATAATCTGGTGTTTCTGAGTTGATGAGTAGTGGAGATATCTCTGTCAAATCAATACAGTAAGGGGAATACTTACTTCCGGGTGTACAATTCTCCGTTATCCAATGGGAATGGACGCTCACATTGCCTTTAACAGCCTCCGACACAAACGAATGCCGTGCTTCCATGAGCGTCAAATCCCGCCGCCGATGGGAATACATTGCAATCAGTTGAAAGCTCTTTGCGTCCCTTTATGAAGCTGAAGGAGCCTCGGAGCGTCCCAACTGCACGCCTCGGGACCCTGACCAAGCGTCGCTCCTGGACGCTCAGGACCCTGACCAAGCGTCGCTCCTGGACGCTCAGGACCCTGACCAAGCGTCGCTCCTGGACGCTCAGGACCCTGACCAAGCGTCGCTCCTGGACGCTCAGGACCCTGACCAAGCGTCGCTCCTGGACGCTCAGGACCCTGACCAAGCGTCGCTCCTGGACGCTCAGGACCCTGACCAAGCGTCGCTCCTGGACGCTCAGGACCCTGACCAAGCGTCGCTCCTGGACGCTCGGACCCTGACCAAGCGTCGCTCCTGGACGCTCAGGACCCTGACCAAGCGTCGCTCCTGGACGCTCAGGACCCTGACCAAGCGTCGCTCCTGGACGCTCAGGACCCTGACCAAGCGTCGCTCCTGGACGCTTAGGACCCTGACCAAGCGTCGCTCCTGACGCTCAGGACCCTGACCAAGCGTCGCTCCTGGACGCTCAGGACCCTGACCAAGCGTCGCTCCTGGACGCTTAGGACCCTGACCAAGCGTCGCTCCTGGACGCTCAGGACCCTGACCAAGCGTCGCTCCTGGACGCTTAGGGAGTGAGAGTGTGTTGGTTAGAGATGTTTATACTTTTGGCGAGCCGTTATTAAAGCTCCGGGAGCGCTATAGTTATGTGGCTGAAGGTGTATCTCTGCTCTGCAGCAACCCGCACTCGGACCACGCCGCTCCGGAGAGTGGGCTGTAAACAGTGGGGACGGGGGAAACAAACAACCCGCTGCCCGTCTTGTTAACCATGCTTTGAGGGTGTGTGCTTTATGCTGGGTTAACATCGTTTAAATACACCTTATTTATGTATTTCCTTTGTGTTTACTGGTTTGCTGTTTCCGCTGAAGGTCACCATTTATGCTGATTTGGTAAGTTCCAAAATGAACTGTATGTAGTTTTCATGTACGTTTAAAAAGGAATGACAAACCCAAAATGGAGACTTACTCTACTCTAATCTCAAGTGATAATATATCTAGGCAATCATTTGCTCTGTCATTCCAGGCATGTCACTATTGTAAGAGAGACGTTTGCTTTCAGTGTATCACTGTTACTAATAGTTGTTGATGTTCTTGTTTGTTCTAGTTCCTTTGGGGCTGCCTGACATGACCGTGAAAACGCCAGCCAAGTTGAGAATTCTTGTGAATCCCGATGACTCCAGGAAGCTAGTTCTGCCTAATGGCATCCCAGAGACAATGGAGCAGCTTACTGATGAAGTCAGGAAAGTGTGTGGAGGTTTTAGAATGCAATATGAAGACAGAGACGTTGGAGATGCACTAGTCAACCTGACATCCACTGCTGACCTTGAAGATTTGACAACTATCAAGGTCATCCCAATGCCTGATGATGGTGTCCAAGAATACATCTTTACCGTCGTTGAAGAAGCAGTGTCTGCTCAATCAGACGATACTGACATCTTGTCCACACCCTCCAGCTCAGGCTCTACAAGAACTCGTATCTGGTTGAAATGATTGAACTGACACAAAAGGCCAACCTTGTTCAAAGATTGCAATGCTAGTGATTGAACTGCATTTGTCGTTGCTTAATTGTTTGGCCTCTGTATGTTTCATTTGAAGATAAAACAGAATGTGACTTCACAGATTCTGGTAATGCTACTTGAACCCTTCTTAATGTCCAAAGATATCTTGTTTTTTAACCAACTGCTTTTTGACCAACTGCAGCAAATAGATGTATTTTGTTAGCGCTTTTACAGGTGCTCAAAGTCGCTTTACAGAGATAGTGAAAAGAAAAGTCATTTATTGCTTTTATTTAAATGTTGGTAATTTGACTGTTTATAAGGTCAATATAGCTAAAACTCCTGGCAGTCTAATCTTAAAGGTCCCATGAAAATTCAGTCTCTGCCGGGTCCATGTTTTATGGCCAGATAATTCTGTTAGGGCTGGGTCAAAAGTTCAGGACCTACTATGGCAGAGACCAGATGGATTCAGTCTTTTAACAAAGTTTACAAAATGAAGGTGGATCTAGTTCTCGCTGGTGGCGGCGGCAGGACTCAGGCTGGCTCGAGCAGACACTGGGAAAACAGAGGAAAAAACAAGGTTTACTCTTCAACAAAACAGCAAGAGAAAATACACTAAACGAGATACTACGACGTCCAGCT